>VZRF01003552.1:645664-678673 GCA_013396875.1 Vireo altiloquus | reverse complement strand
AAAAAAAAAAGGAAGAAAGAAAACGGAACAGGTTAAAAAAAACCCCAAAACAACAACGAAAAACCCACTAAACAGGCAAGCTCAGACCAGACTTACTGTAGGGTGTATAGGGCAATAAACACGGGTTTTCTGAATAAAAACCTTCTCTCAAATATTAGCCCGAGAGAGAAAAACTGTTGAAATTAATGACTGCTTGAAGAAGAGGGGAAGCCAATGAAATGGCTCTGGGATGAGGAGGGATGTACAGGGAAGAAGCTGGACACAAGCAACTCCCCTCTGTAGAAAGAAATTACCTTCATTGCTGCCTCACTTCCCACCTGGGACCTGGTGATTGTGGAAACACAGCACTGCTCCCCATTTCCAACACAGATTAATGTTATTTTAGTTCCTTTATTAGTAGGACGAACGCTGTGGAGCAGATTTATAAAGATACAGTAGTGCTTAAATCCTCTTGTTAACCAAATGCCTTTGAAAATCAGCTATTGTGTTCTAACCATTTAAATTCTCTGATTATAACTTGAAGTTACTCCCTACTTAAAATAACCAGTCAAGTCATGAATAGGAAAATTATTTCCTTACTGAATTTTAAGTCCTCTTTAATTATGGGCTCTCACTGGCTTTTGAATGTAGGATCTGTGGAGAGTTCAGCACATTTTAAGATAAATCTCCTGAACAAAAGGAGGAACAAAGCATGTCATGTCAGAACAACAACAAACAAGCCTTAATCTTAAAATACAATTGCCGGCTCAGTCTTTACATCACTCCTATTTCACAGGCCAAATGCTGCTGTGATTGGAGTAGATGGATCTCTTGCCCATCAGGGAAGTGGTGAAATAGAGAGAATGCTCATAATCCATGAAGAACAAATCACAACCTGCAAACTCCAGAGGGTGTCACATTCTACAAAAATTATGAGAATCTTCGGCAAATGAAGAGTTATCTCCATGAAGAAGTTAGGCCTGTGAGGACTCTGATATTCCCTGTGGTTTATCATTCTTTTGTGGCTGTAGTGACAGGGTTTTGCCAGCCACAGATATTTTTTTGTATTGGAAAGGTTTGCAGTGCCTGGGCTGTAGGAAGTTGTGTGTTCTTTGTCTGCAAGAAAATGCAAGAAAGAGCAAGTGCTAGAACTGCTATTTCCTTAATTACCAGCTACATTTAGTTAGACTAAATCCTCTAAAAATAGAATTAATTTTATTTAAGTTATCACAATAGCTTTATTTAATCTAGAGCACGTACGAGCAAAGCTTATTTAAAAGCTGACCAATCTTTTTAATTATTCATTGTTCTTCAGTTACTTTGTAATGTGGGTGGAAAAACACATGAAGATATTTTCTTAAAGTGGATAAATCCATATTCATCTTTATCTTGGTTTTCCCACTGCTTTGGAGGGCAGTAGTAAGTTTAAACTGCGTCAGCATTTGGCTATGAGTGAATTGTAGAAAATTATTTTAATTGATTTTTATGTTTTGAATAATATGTTAACAGGCAATCATTGAATTTTGCTTATGCACATAAACAAAACTCATGGGAATGTGTAATGTTAAATTGGGTGTTTTACATTTAGGCTCAGATCTATGTAATAACTTCTAAATCCACTTTTGTGTGGATGCAGATGCAAATTTCCATCAGAAGCAGTGCCAGGGACTGCTGGGATGGCCTAGTACAATATTTTAGGACACTTTTTTATCAAGTCTTATTTCTTAGACTCAAGTTTCATTTGAAAACAGAAATGAGTCCATAGAAGTCAGTGGAATTACACAGTTGCAAAATTGACCTGGGCCCTGAGACCTTACACAGGTGAAGGGCAGAAGGAAAGCCTGGACTCCAGATTTCCTTTCCACGCCCTTACCCTGACTGGGGAACCTGCTGGGACTCTGGTATGGATCAATTTGGTTTGGAGGTGCAGCAATTTAGTTCTTTGCCCAGGATCCTTGTGGCTTTCAGGAGATGCAGCAAACTCGCAGCAGAGAGAGTTTGGCCACAGCCCAGGTCACTGCAGGCTGAGCAGTGATAGTAGTTGATCAAATTAATCCCCTCTCTTCATGGCCCAAGTACTGATAAGAGTCATTAATGTAAGGAGGGTTCTGTACTTTGAACTACAGGCTTTGCTTGTGGTCTCTGCTAGAATCACACACGATGTAAATACTACAGGAAAATTCAAGGAAAGATAAATTCTCTGCTGGAAAGGTACACTTAAAAGGTATTAATTGAAAGACTCACCAGAGAGGAAAAGATCAGCTTCACTGGAAATGGGAGATATAAAAGATAAACTCTTTCCATCACTGCAGTTCAGCAGCATGCAGGATTTGAAGGCAGATGCTGTGGGATTTATTATTTTCTGTGTGGATATTTCATATATGGTCTTTGTAATATGATGTAACTTTGCAAAACACGCTTGTGTCTTCCTTTTTTCTTTCTATTTCACCTCCTATATAAAGGACTTTTCTGTCCTTTATATAATTTAATGATTAGGACATTTTAAAAAATTTCCCAGTTTAAAGAGAGGTATTATGAAATACTCCTTGACTCTATTGTGAATCTTTATTAAACAGCCTCTGTTGGATGTCTGTTAAATAGGGAATATCAATCATATAATAAGAAAATAACACATCTATTATTGAAGCATAATGTAGCTTCTCAGAAGCTCTGGCTGTGTTTTCTGTGTTGCCACCCTTGCTTTAAAACTTGGTAAATTACTCCAAGTTTCTGGGCATCTATATATGATTTGTATCCCACTTGGGCTTTGTCTACTTAAACTATTTATCAGAGTAAAGACTTTTTCTATGGCTTTCTGTGGGTTTTTTTTGTGTTTTTTTTTTTTTTTTTCCTTTTCTTTTGTGCTTTAAAACCCTGATCTAAATTTGGGATCCAGGCACTGCTGTAGTTTAGTAATAGTGACAGACAACAGTAGCAATGTCAGGATTGAAAAAGGCAGTTCCTCTGGCATTTGGCATTTAATGTAATGTCAATAAGCTGAAAGATTTTAAGAAAGTAGTCTGAATCATGCTGCTGTCATTCCTGAAATTTCCGTGCCAACTCAATTTGAGAGTGGCATGCATGGCTAGTATTTGGGTTGAGAACTTCAGGTAAAATTGAGTAAGTTTTACTAGAGCCTGCATGAGACTTATGACCTTCACAGGCATAATATCAGCTCTTGGTAGAAATTCTTCAATCAATGGTAAGGACAGAGCATGAGGGATTTACAAGGATGACATTTGACATGACTGAAATATTTTATCAGTGGCCTCTGCAAGAATGTCTTTAAGCAGCACTGTCATAAAGCTGATTGCAATGTGAAAATGTCAAGACAGCAGGATGCAAAAATGCTCAATTCCTCACAAAATTACAGCTTTTACAGACCAGCAATCCTGGGGTCAGAGTGAATTGCAGCTTTGGCGCTGACTAAGAAAGATCCTGAGGTAATGCAGGAAGAATTTTTCTTTCTCAGACTAGACCAGGAGAGTTCATCATCAGCAAAGACACCAAGAAACTTTCTGTAAGGATTCTGGTATCTCAGGAAGCTTAGTATGCCTACCATACACCAAAGCATTGTTTCATTTAAAGCCAATAGGATTCCATAAAATTTGTTGCAAGAATAAGTAAAGCTGATCACTTGTGCAATAGGAGTGTTCCATCAATTCCCTTGGCATTTTCACTGGGATAAGCTGTTCCTTCTCCTGCTGTGCAATGCTGTGTGGATCTCACCCACAGCTCTGTGTTTCCCTGACGGCTGAAGTGCCTGCAGTCCCTCCTTCCAGGGGTGTTTGGGTGTCCTGCTCAGGCTCCAGGCCCTGCACAGCTGCATCCTGAAGAGATCTGTCATCCTGGAAACGGCAGGAAATTTTCTGACAGAAACTGGAAATCTCACAAAGCAGTATCACAAAGCCTAAATTTCAGAATTAGGACTCCAAGACCAAGGGACTCCAACTGAAATGTGCCTGGTCCCCAGGTTAAATACAGTGCAAAAGTAGCTTGGCATCACCAGCACCTTCTGGGAAGCTGAGACACTGCGAGAAACCACCCAGAAAAATTTTAGGGAAGCACAGCAGCTTCCAGTAGGTCTCTATTGATATGATCTCTTGATGAACTGGAGATATTTTTAGTATTTTACAACAAAAAAATAATCAGAACAATTTTATCTTCTGATAATGCTGAGCTGCTTCTGATTTTTCGCTGCAGAAGACAGATGTTGGTTAGGGCTGTTCACATGTTGAGAAAAAGCACTAAAATCCATTATTTACATTCTATATTATTCAGTCATTTGCTCTTCAGAAAAATCTGGCAAAATCAACCCCATAAATTTTAATTTTCAAATTTTAAATATCATGGGTTTTCTCCCTCTTGCACTGCAAGTTTGAAATCTTTTAGAGGCTGTGTTCACTCTTGGGTTGTAAGGGAGTTGCTAAATGGAATCACAACTGTCAGAGAGGTAACATCCTACTGAGCCACCCAGTTCAAACCTCTGATGGGTTATAACGGAAAAGTAACAGAAACAGGCCTTTTACTCAAGGATCCTCCTGAGTCAAATGCTGACAAGTTTGCAGGACTGGTGGCATAGGATTTAGAATTCCCTTAAATAGCTTCACCCTACAGGGAGCAATATCACTTCTGCTAATGATAGAAAATGAGGTTGGCCATGTAGCCTGGCATGATTTATGGTGGAGTGCAGCACACTACGAAGTTTTTTAGCCTTTAATTCCACCCAGACTTACAATCTTTACAACCAAAATTCTCTAAAATTAATGAATGTAGCAGCAGAATAAGGGTGAAAAGGATGCAGAAATTATTTCTTTACGACTTCGTTAAAATGTTTATTTTAACCTCCACAAGGGACCTTGCTCTTCAAAATTAAGATTCTTCATGGGGAAACTAGCTCTGGAATGGGATTGGTTAAAAGATAAGAAATTATTTGTTACATTCCTAACACAGGGAGGAAGCCTTAGAGAAATAGGTTTAATCTTTTTCTTTGCAGAAGGAATGTGATTTGAAATTCATCTAAACGTGCTTTTTCCCAGCCAAATGTGAGTAGACTGCAGTATTTAGGTGTTGCCAGTGAACCTGGATCAGATTTCTCCATCATTTTATAGGTAACAGCAAAGTTACAGGTCAGACAGTGCCACTTCTGACACCTTCAGGACTTATTTATTGCCAATGAAAAACAAGTGGCTTAAATCCAGGAATCAAATCTGGTGAAAAAGCAAAAATTGGAACAACATTCAGCTCCCCATCCTTCAGCTGTGGCTCTTCAGTAAAACTGTGGTTCTGTGAGTACCAGAAACAAGGCATGGTCTGGAAAACCAGCAGAAAGAAATCCTTGGTGTGCAAAGTTAATATTCTTAAATATCATAAAGTAGAAGGGCATTAATTTATTTTGGCAGCTTTTGAATATGAGGGTACTGAGTGGTGTATTGAGCAAGCAGTGATGAGCCTTTGGAAAGGCTGGGGGCTGTATTGGTGTGTCTGGAAATACACACGAGGGAGAGTTGAGCAAGCACAGCCATAATCTTCTGAAATTATTGCCAAATCCATGGCTTTTAGAAGAGTTGCTCCCTTAAATTACTGTCTTCAAATATCCTTATATATCCTTATATCCTAATCCTCGATATAAATGAAGTGCAGAAAGCAGGATATGTGCAGCCCTGTTGACCAGGCACTGCAATCTCCTGTCACAAGAAGCCAAGGCTGAGAGAGAGTTATCAAACGATCAGGTAATATGGATCCTCTTTACGTTTTCTGTCAGGGATTGAAAGAGCAAGAGAGGAGCATAGTCCATTTTTATAACCTGAATATTCCTCGTTGTGAGGAAGTCCTACCTCTTTCTCACTAAAATGGTGCTGAGTCAGGCAAGACTATGCACTGTGAAGCAAAAAATACATGAATGTTGTTTGAGAAAGATAAATATCCCATTTCCAGTCAAATTCATGCTTCATCACAGAAGGATCCCAAAGGGGCCAGTCCCTGCAGGACTGAACAGTAGGTGACCACAGTTCTGCTCTGCAGAATTTCATCCTTAACAAAGGACAGTCAGGGCAAAACCCATACTCTCTTTTTGGCTGCACCTCCTTCAGCTCAGGTGTGGTGTCCTGGATGCTTTCCCTCTTCTTCAGGAGAGCAATAAACTCTGCCTCTGTACTGTCCCTAAGGGGCAGTGAGGCTTTGTGCTAATCCTGTCCATTATCCATTTATCATTACCTTTGTAGGTTCCTACAGTCAAGGCAGAGCTGTGTTTTCGCTTCACCAGTGCACAACTCCATGCCAGTTTTCTCAGCCTTGCTTTCAAGCTTTGTGGGAATTCTAATGGAAGCATTAAATCATTTTGCTGTGGAAAGTGAATCTGCTTTGTCTGTTAGCTGTGATCAGCATTCACCCTTGGTGTTTTAAATGAGCCCTCTGCTCTGGGATTCCCCTCTAAACACAATATTTTGTTAATTTTAGGTCTTGCTCCTCTTTCTAGTAAATAGGTACCTTGAGAACTGCTCAGTTATGGCCCATCATTCTTCAAGACTGGGAGTTTATGATGAATTTGTACGATATTTATATAAACAATGGCTAACACAGTTGTGCAAATTTCCTTCTGTGTTAAAGAATGGATCATTAGCATGAACTTAAAATATGTTAGTTTATGTTTTACACATTGAATTATCATTTATGTATATGAGATATGACTGTAAAAGTCTTCCAATGATAGTCCCTTTGTCTTGTGCAGCACTAGGGATCATCTTATGAAAAACTGGAAAATAAAACCCACCGAGACAGAAAATCAACATTTCCACCTCCATTCTGCCATTCCCGGGACTAAATTTACCAAAATCCTGGTGTGTCTGGGAATTTCTTGTTGGTAAGTGGGCCTTCAAGGTGGGAGAGTGACAAAGTGGCAGCATGTTATTGGCTGCCTTCTGCCTCGTGTCCTTGGATTATGATCTGGGAAATGCCCATCAGCCACAGTGTATCCTTTTCTGCAAGAATATCCCTCTGGGGCTGTGCCAGCCCGTGATGCACTGGAGCAGCCTCTATTAGATGGCTCTGTGCCATGAAACCAAGCCAATCTCCAGCTGAAGACTAAAGAGAGTGCAGAAGATTTAAGGTCACTTTACCCAAAGCCTGCTGAGGGCAGTTTGGAGAACAGAGTTGCTACAGAAGCCTGGTGACAGCACCCATTAAGTGTGTTTGTTATGGGACTGAAAGTGACATTTGAATCATTTACGTGGGAAATGGTAACTGTGCTGATGGGTTGTTGCAATTAATTCTGTTGGGAGAATCCACTGAAATGGATTCAGAAAAAGAAGGGTCAAAAGGAAGAATAAGAGTTTGAGGGGGAAGGGAACACTTCTTTCTTTTTTAGGTTTATTTTTAATGCATGTTTTCTCTTCCATGATTGAAGGCAAAATAATTGAAGAATTGTAAAGTGAAGAAGTGGTGTGGACTTCAGCACAGGAAAAGAAAGGCAGTGCAGAACATTCAGACCATGAGCAGTGGGAAGTTGTGCAGGGTTGCCCCGTGGCAGCTCAGGGAACATGAGAGGTCAGAGCAGCAAGGCTTGGGCTGGGGTTTTTAAAGTAACCCATCTGTTTTGCACTGGAGCAGATAAGCAATGCTAATCCAACCCACTTTGTTATTTCACTGTAGTGAAGTCCATCAGAAGGTGACTTTACTACAGCCTAAAGCAGCAGTGAAGCACAGAGATTACTCCTCCATGGAGGGTGAAGCTCAGAGCTAGGAGTGATCACTTCTTCAGAAACACTGTCCAAACAACTCATCTCTGCCACCACGTCACCTCCCCTTCATAATGCCTGTGCCCATCTCCACTCTGTTCTGACCTCTGCAGTAACAGCTGCATCTGGGAACTAGGGAATGCACCATTTTGCACCAAAAAAAAGCACCAAACTGGCCTGCTTTGGATTAAATATTTACCAAAGTGTTTGCAGACAAGGGGACTGGAAGAGCTGTCTGCTCCATCTCCTGCTGTTTGCACAGCAAATAACCCAGGCATACAGCTGTCCCCTACATACACAGGTGCTTTCAATGCAGGAAAGTAGAAAGCCTGGTTTTCTGCCTGCCTGGGTAGGCTTCTAAGACACAAATGAGTGAACAGATGAGGAAATATTTAGATGTCCAAGGAAACTTCCACACTTTGCTCACGACATATTCAGAGAGAGAGTTCTTCCACAGAACACTTGATTTTGGAGGAGGAAAGTAATTTCTTTTTAAAAATCTCTCCAAGTGCCCAAATACTTTGGTAGACTAAACATCAAAGCAGGTCTACATTGAAACAGATATTATGTACCAAAAATTATGTATTTGCCAGGTTGTGTGGAAAGAAATACAGGGCTTGTGAGTCTCACTGCTTTTCCTTTTAAACTGAGAGCACACCAGGATGAATGGGCAAAACTCACTGTTTTTGCACATGGCCTCAATCCCACTAGCTCAAACCGTGCAGCCTTTTCCCACAGTGGCTCTCTGCCAAGGTGATGGGCTCCTGCCATGGCAAGCAGTGAAGCAGAAACAGCAGAACCCCTCAGATAACTCACTCAGCACTTGAACTGCTGTTTAAAATCATGTCCTCAATCCTCAAGTATATAGCAAGCTCAGTCAAATCTGTCCAGAGCCAAAATTTTGTCCTGAAACCACTACTGGGACTAAGCTAAGGGCGGCATTAGGAGGCACTAAATATTTATTTGGGGATTCTGATGATGCTGAGCATTTTTTCTTGTGGAAGCTCCTATCCCAGTGACCATAAATGAAGAACAGGACTTGCACAGAGCAGATGGTTCAGCAGATGGTGACTTGCTCCTTTTTTAACCAGGCTTTTGTGTAAATGGAGTGTGGCATGGATCTCTGTATGCTTTTTGACTTTGAGAGTGTGTATGTGTGCTTTTGGGCTTTAATAAGTGTTTAGTTATGAAATCATGTATCATGAAGATGGTATGGATTTTACTGGCTTTTTAGAGACTTAGGAAGTTCTTGAAAATGTGGTTTGCTCACTGATTTATGAAACCAACAGAGTCTTTGCCAAAGAGGTATTTTGGTTCTGATTTTTAATTAAATTAGAGTAGCTACAATCCTTGACTGTGGGACTGGACAGGGCATGATTTTATAACAGCCTTTAATTTTTTTTCTTTTTTCCTGCTTTTGTTTCTCCACCATTTGGCTTAACTTTACTCACTGCCCAGAACATTAAGGTTGCAATGAAACTGAAAGAGGGGAGTGAAGAAGGGTGAGGTGTGAGGTTCACTCTGCAAACAGTTCTCTCAAGCTGTCAAAAGTTCTACAGTCCCCAGCACCTACTTACCATTCCTATGCTGGAGGTAACAGCCCCCTCAAACCTGCCAGCAGCTCGTGTGTGTGCCTCCTAACCCATTTTATTCAAAAATTAGGTGGGTTAGTGAAAAAACGTACTGTTGAACCATTTCAGCTAATGGCTGAATTAGTTAATTCAGCACCATTTAGACTGATAAAGGTTAAGGGAAAGTCACCTAAGCAGCTTGAGCATCAGCAGATCTGAGGCAGCATGATTTCTGCCACAGGGAATGTTAGGATTTGTTGTGAGGATTAGACTGAGAGTGGCAGGATATTGCAGTGGCACAGCTGGAACAGAAGAGCATGTCCTTTTACTGCCTAGGAGTGGTTAAACCAATAGTGTGTCTTCTGTCTCCTTAAAGTTCATATTCCTGTAACTCACCTGTACATTTACTCCTAATTTCACATTATTTCTTAAGGCCACAGAGTGGTCTTCTAGGAGCCAGCTTTGTAAATTAGATTGTAATTGAAAGTGGTTGTCTTGTCTCTCATTTCTTTTAAGTTCTCCTATCATCTAATACCCTAGTGTCTTGTAATCTCTCACTAGAAAAGGGGATTTTAAAACTTTTAGTGTTTGTTCTTTTGCTCATTACTGTCCCAGGTGGAGGCAGAGTGGTGTTTCTGCTGCCAGAGCTCACAGGTTTTGCACTCTGTTTTAAACTACACTGAAATATAATTTTGGTTTCCAAGACAAAAGACAAGCTACTTGCAAAATTGTCCAGCTTTACTTTGTCTCCTGCTTGAAGTGTTTCCAAGCTGAATATAATGAAGATCTATTCTAAGAATTCCTAAGGGATCTCTTTACACAGGATCTGGAACTGATCCATGGGTTTCAACACTTTAACCAATGCACCGTCTAATATTGATTTCCTTCAGAAGTCAAAGCAATTTGTTTTTCCTCCCTGGAGACTTTGGGTTTCTACCTTTGGCTGCAGTCCTTGAATTAATATGGAAATTGAGATCATCACTTAGGACTCATCTCACATGCAGGCACAACGTGCAGTCCCATGGAGCCAGGGGTCCTGTGCACAGCTGGGCACTCAGAGGATTCCTCCCTCTCCTCTGGCAGCTGGACAACACACAGCTCTCTGCTCACCCCACTCTAAGCAGAACACCAAGTGCCTTATTTCTGATCTCTTTTTTTTCTTCCCCCCTTTCTTTTGATTGCTCTTCCTCTTGTCACTCTGGAGAAAAGCAGCACAGTTCTCTGGAAATTTTCTTAGGCTTGGTGAGGTAATAAGGAGTGATTACAAGGCAGAAGGCAGCTTCATGGAAAGCAGCCACCTCTCCCATCATTAATCCATAGTCACCCACAGGTGACTGTCTAGCAAGCCAAAAGTTTCAGATTTACAGCTAAAGCCTAGTACCTTTCTGCTAATCAGCATTTCCAAGCTGCCAAGGTGTGTGATCATTGCCTGGGTGAGGCTTCCTTCCATCCATCACTTGCTTTATACCACATAAACCTGGGGGTGACACACTGGGGAATCAGATGTCCCATGAGGGTGTTCCATGCTGGAATTCCTGGTGTAAGCCTCGGTATCAGAGAGGCCTGAGGAGCTTGTGCTGTGCACACGTGGATGCAGTGCAGCACAAAGAGACACCACGAGAGCAGGGGCACCTGCTGCAGTACAGGTACTCTAAGTCATCTTTTAAATGACACAAGTGCTCTTGTGAATTTGTCACAATGCCAAAGGAGCTGAAACAATTCCTCCTGGACACAAAGACATGAGTGCAGGCAGGATGTAACCCGTTAGGATCATATCCAGCCTCGTTTGAAGGGTAAGGCTCTTGGTGGTGTTAAATGACAATCTGTTCTGAATTTATCCTGCCCATATGTCATCAGTAACAACCTACAAAACACACCTCTCGTTTTAGATCCAAGTTTGCATCTGTTCCAAGCAAAACATGTGCCATCTCCCTGTACATTCCTAGCAGGTCTATATTAGACAACACAGGAGTAAGCTGAAACAGGAAAAATTCCTTTTGGTATTATGGGAAAATTAATCACAAATTATTGTCATTTTGACCTGGCTTTACATGGATATAACATCTCAGTGGAGAAAATATCTCAAAATGCTTCCTCATGTTTCCATGACATGTGTAAAGTTATTGCAGCTCAGGTACTGTCCCTTAGCAGAAACATTCTGATGCTTCAGCTGTGATTTGTCCATCTGTGTTTCGTTGCTGCACCATACAGGTAAAGAGCATCTTTAAAATACAGCTCCGAGCTGTGAGTAATCCATCCCTGGATCCTGGGATGCCAATAGCTGATTAGATTTATGAGAGGTTATAGCTTCAATGGAATTGATTTATATCTGGTTTCTATTTTTAAATACACAGCTGGACATCAGTATAATCCAGAGAAGCATTTGACAGGCTTATATGCTTAATTTATATTGTCTAACAATCAATGTTTAGGTGCTTCTGTAAATCTCCCTGGCTGTTTCTCTTGATCTCTAGGCATGTAAATATTTTGGAAAGCTGAAACAAAATATTTAGGGCCTGATTTTTAAAATCTCAGATTTCATGTGACATCATTGGCTAGAAATCTAAATTTCTCAGCAACCTGAACTCTTGCAAACTCTACATATTTGCTGGCATTATTTGATAGATACCTTTTCAGGAATTTTGAACTCCTAATCTGAAAAGAGGGTAAACCATATTGCATAGACATCTGCAATCTCAGAATATAAATATTTTAACACTAGTACTTACAATTCAATTTCTTACAATTACAGCGATGAAGAAAAAAAAGGCCTTTAAATTGCAATACTGCTCTAAACAAATAATGTTGGTGTTTTGTTTGCTTAGCCTACTAATTTTCTATATTCAGTGCACTCACTTTATATTTTAAAATAAAATATAAAGGGAGTGCATTCACTTTTGTGAAGAGAGAAGTCAGGGAAAAAAATCAAACACATTTTCATGTTATTGTCAAAAAACAAAACTTCTGAAGGCTGGACTCTTCAGACTTCTAGACCCATGTCACCCCTGTGCCTTCAGGGAGACCCTCAAAGGGAGGCAATGAAAATGTAGTGGTTCTTCTGTTGTACAAAGTAGTAATAGAAACAAATTTTCCTCTTAGATGCATCAATTCCAGGAGGAATGGAAGAGCAAAAGTTTACTTGCACAATCTAAGTGAGCAGCCATGTCAGACAGCAGCCTTGTTGAACAAGAAGATGCCATGAGAGCTCATCAGAACAAGTCTACTTAAAGGGTTTAAATAACTGTGTTTTATTCAATATTCAGAAGAGATTTGAATTTCCAAATATTATTCTAAGGGATCTTTCTGCTGAGCTGGCACAGAAATTCCAAGTTGCAGAACCAAGGAAGAGTTTTAAGATCCAATTGCAACAAAAAAAGAAAGCAAATTATGTCCTACAGAAATGCTGACACCAGCACAAACCCAGCCACGTTCCCAAGTGCTGCCTTTGTTAATAATGTTCTTTTTTATACTTTTGTGGTATGAGGTCATACGTGATGAATATTAGGTGGCATGAATATTAATGTCATTTAGAGTTCCTTCTCTTTCCCCATCATCCCTTCTTCCTGTTAGCATGTCAATATGAATCAAAATTAGGCCAAAATTATTTTGGTGATGAAACCCGAGCTGTGTCATAATCAAAGCGATATTGCTGAACTGAGCTGCGCTTTGAAACACTCTGCCAGCTCACTGAGAGTGGCTGAAATGTGCTGCACCATTCCATCCATCTGCTTCCCAAACCACAAGTCTCCCTGCTAGGAGAGATGGAGAGATGCTACGAGTTCCTCGATGCTTCACAAGGCTATAGTTAGGGCTGCAAGCTCCTATTTTTGGACACTTCAGCAACTACTGTGAGAGTTTGAGTGATAAGGAAGGGAAAATTCACATCTTCCCAAATTAGCAGCTTCTGTGCACCCATTTTCCTGCTCTTTGTCCCATTTTGTACAGGACCAGCTGCCCCTGTGAGGGTACAAAGGAAGCTGAAACCTGAGTGTACCCCGTGTGATGTGTTGTAGGGTCTAAAAGGCTCCTCACAGGAGCTTCAGGGTGTCTAAGAGCATTGGGGTTATAGTTTGGCCTGCAATTTATTTTGTCTGTTTTGCCAGAAGTTCAATGGTTTTCTGATGTTTCTTTAAAACTAGGATCAGTACTTTCAAACCTGATAATACTGTCAGAAATATTTTTGGGAGAACTTCATAATTCGATAGAAAGTAAGGAAATCCTCAGGAAGTTTAAAAAACCCAATTTTCATATATTCAGACTCCAAGTTTAGATTTTAAAATCACAGCAAATTGATTTCATTTTAATGAGATTCAAAGATATTTTAAAAATTGGTAAGGACCTAGAAATGGCTTCTTATCAAATACAAGCACATATTAATGTGTCTTGATCCACGATAAGGTTTCCTAGTTCGAAATTACCCAAAGGCAATTTAAGCTCAATTATACATGAAAATTACTCAAGGAATGTAGAGTTGAAATTTTTTTCAATAAATTATGTATAAAATTGAGCCATTCCACCATGTTTTTGTCACAAATGCAACATGTCAAGGACACCACATTAAGAAAAATTTGGGATGAATATAGAAAACACAAAATATAATTAATTACCACTGCTTTTAGACTCACATTTTTTCTGCCTGATTAAAATTTAACTGAAATAAATTAAAAATAATGGGAAAAAAAACTTCCCAGCAACCTAAGCTTTGTGCACTTGCTGAAATTTTCTTCCTGTAGTTGTGTTGACTTCAAATGGATCAGAGCTGTAAATGTTCAGCAGACAATTATAGCATTTTTTTAAAGGTCTGAGTAGCAAAAGGTGAATAATTTAGTCTATCCTGGCAGAGCACAAAATACTTGAGGGGATGCCCAGGCAGGAGTAATGATGGGATTAAAGGAGCAGTGCCAGTCCAGCCCCTCTCACACTGCTAGAGCCTCTTTCAGCAGACCAGGTGTGCTTCCAACCCAACTCACACACTCCAGGACTTCTTCCCACCCAGCCCAGCCTCTTGCAGTGAGGTTTATCTCATGGGAATTCAAAATCAACAGGGCTGATTCCACTGACACCTCTTTTAACAGCTCTCCCTTCCTTCCTATCCAGCAGGAGCAGTTCCAGGGGTTTGTTGGGGCTCACTCTACACCTGAGAGGAGGAAAGAGCTTCGTGGCAGAAACAAAACCATCTGAGATGAGGAAGAGCTGCAGCCTAATTAAACTTAACTGTCCCCAAGTGCTTTCTCGAGAACAGTTGCTCAAAATTACCTAAACTAATCCACATTCTTAAAAGTCCCTGAGGTTTTGTTTTCCTCTCGTTTATTAGGATTCTGCCTTTCTAATTCCCATGATTGTGATAATATTGCCTTTGATTTATGATGAGGAATCTGCAAGCAAAATTTGGCCCCTCAGCATTAAGGCTGAAATGCTCATCTTCAGACAGCTCTCAGCCTAAGGAATGTTTTCATCTCATGCCCACTAACATAATCACAGAGCTCTCCATCAGATAGCACAAGGAAATTTCAAGCTAAACTCTCTATTAGAAATTTTTGAGAGTAACCAGAGTTAGGCAGTGGAAACAAAAGTTCACACTGACTTGTACAGCAGATTCAAGGCCTCATAAAGAAAATGAAAAAACTTTCTTGTTAATGAGAAAATATAATTGTCTATTTATATAACTCCTTTTTTATTCTAGAGAACCTCATCAGTTTGGGCTTGACCTTCTCTTCCTCCCTATTTGTTCACCACTTACATATTTTCTGTGTAATGTCTCACAATTAAGGGGACTGCAAAAGCAGAATTAGGCCCTTTCTAAGTGAGTAGCAATCTAACTCTAAATGAGTAATAATGTACCACTTAAAAAAATCCTTTAAGAGGGCAAAAGAGCACTGCAGCGTTGGATAATGACTGTCAAGGCTGAGTTCAGGACAAGAGGAGGAGATCCCAAATGGAAAAGGGAGAATTTAGAGACACAGATAAAATGAAACAAGAAAAATGCAGTTTGGCTGTGCAGGCATTTCAATATCAGCACATGATAGAAGCTCATTGGAAATTTTCAGGAGGAATCTTTTCCTTTGGAAAATGCTGATAATGTCAACATCAAAATCTTTGCCTGGACTGTGTCCTATGGCACTGCCCTCCCCAGAAATCACACAAGGCAGGGAATTCTGCCACATCCTGCACTGACGAGAACAGAGCTCACCCTTTGCCCAGTTGTGTTTTTCCCCTGAATTTCAGGCATGAACCAAAGATGCATTCTGCACACCAAAATACAGAATTGCTCTTGCCTTCCTTTTCCAGGCCACCACTGAAAAACCAGTTGAGGTACTCACATCCCCCATTCACATCATCACCACGTTGTCCTGTGCCATGTGGGCACATCCACATTATTCCCAACCCTGTCCCATGTGCTCCAAGGAGTTCTGTGTTCTTGGGAACAAACGGAATTGGCCTGACACTAAAGAGCTGCTGTCCTGGAGAGTTTCATACAGATGGACCAAAAAGTTGCTTCTCAGTTATTGAAAGGTTGAAGGGAATTTTCTCCCAGTTCAGAAATAATAAGGTTTACCCTCATGGGAAATGTTGACATTTACATTTCCACTAAAAATTTTTGTTTAAAAAAGAATAAAATATTATTTTCTGCAATAATTGTTTATTTGGTCTAATACCACAAAATTGAGCTTCTGTTTTTCTAACAATCAAGTCTGCAGACTTTTAGTCTTTCCAGAAATTCAGAGGCCTTGACCACGTGTGTGTTTTATTTAACTTCAGGAACAGATTATGGGTTTTATTAAGCTTGATGCATATACTTGGCCCTTGCCCTCATATTTCATTTCATTAGTATTCCATTCATTTTCCCATGGTTTTAATGAACATATCATTTATGGCCCTATTTTTATCTCAGAACTGCAGTGGTATAATTTAATATATGAGTTTAATCTAAGATGACTAAACCATTGGAGAAAAACTCAGATTTCTTTTAGTGCATTTTGAGTTGTTTATTTTGATTCATTTTACGTGAAATTGTTAGAAGTATTTTAATCTAGTTGACAACAAGCTACTCTTCTCAATAAATAATAGGGTATTAAATCTTTTGCTTTGCTGTAATTACACTGTTAGGGAATCTGGTTTATCTGGTATGAATGCTGCTTTCTCATATAATCATCCTTTGTGCTCCAAAATGACAAAGAAACATATAGATTCTTTTGCTTCTGATGACCTATTTGAGAACATTTGACACTAGAAAATAAAACAGCTGTAAAAAATCTATTTTATCTGCTTGGTTGCCAATTTTCTGTTTAGGTGAATCTGAGCAGTCATGTAAAGGATGGGGTATTTTTTCCATTTCAAACATATATGACAGTGGCCTTCTGGACCTTTTCCTAAGCAATAAGAAATGCATCTAAGCATTGTATCCTGCCTTTGAAATGTGGGTTTATACACAGAGGTAACACTTCTGCTCACAAAAGCAAAGCTCAGTGCCATCTGCATTAACAATCCCTCTCCAGCCTTTGCTGAGGACCTCTTAGGCAGCTCTTCCTTGTGCTCTTACAGCCCCAGAGCCTGGCAATTGAGAGCACAAAGGTGAAGGTAAAGTGGAAGCAGTTGTGACCCTACCTGGTTTATGGACACCCCTGAACCCATTCAGTTTCCTCACACAGAATGAACAATTTGTAGGAAAAAATGGAGATGAGAGACAGAAAGAGGATAAACACAGACTTATGCATCCAACAAACTAGAGGAGATTATTTTTCTATTTCTCAGCTGAAAAGAGCTGCATTCCCTTACATTCAGTTTCTGCTTAGTGGGATTCTCTGCGTACTTTGATCAAAACCACAGGAAACCACTAAAAAGAATACAACACTTTCCCAGCACCCCCTGTTACTTTGACTGGCTTTGATCTCTGAGGCAGCTGTTACTTGAAAACTTTAAGAAGTAGATTGTAGTTAATAGCAAGGGAGCCAAAACTGTGACTCTCTGAAGATTTAAGAAAGAATTTTTAATAACAAAATGGACTATAACTTTATGTGTTCAAGACAACTAATATTTACTAGTTTTATAGAACGTACCTGACACAGTATGTTCTACCTAATTCAGGAGGATAAATTTCCGTGGCAATGCCAGATGCTCATTTTGAGTATCTGGGTTCTTGGGGAACCTGAATTTAATTTTCAGGTTATGAATTGTCCTGAATGTCAGCAATTCTCTTTTAAATTCTTCAACATGTCAAGGTGTTGCAAAGGTTTTGAAATCTGCTCTTTCCACTGAGATTTCTGACAAACTGGAGGGGTTTAGGCAGGCGATTTCACCTCTATATACCTCAATTTCCTTATCTAGATATTGAGGACCATCATACTTCTGTATATTACTTTGAGACCTAATGATTGCAAGTGCTGTACAAAGACAGTACTATTTTTATAAGTAATATTTTCATTTTTTTTCAACACCTCCACCTCGTTAAATAAAACAATTTGGTTTTCTTTCAAAGTCATAAGAAACTTAAAAGAAACAGGGCAGTTTGTGGACATATGAGATTCACATTTTTCTTATGTAATTATTTTTTGTATGAATTTATACATCGATTTGGGGATTTCCTGTATAGAAAGTCTTCCTGAAAAGTTCAGAGCTCTAGCCTCCCTTAGACTGTAAATTTGTTTTATTTCTCTGTGCAACATGTTGGACCTTGGGCATCTCATGGTATTCTTAGGAGCCTGTTTTAATAATAGCAGAGCACTGATGATATTGTTAATATTTTTAAAGATGCAGACTATCAAAAAACCAGATATTAAAGTACCTAAATAAAAAAAAATATATATAAATCTCAGTCAAATTCTAGCTCTGAGTCAGGTAAGACTCATTCTGTTCCTCTTCACAGTCAGCAGAGAGGGAGTTTTTGCCTATAATTAGATACGAGGAGCTGAACTCCTGTTAAGAGTTTGCTCATGAGCAAGAGAGGTGAGTTCTTGTTGCTGGCATCTTTGCTCTTCACAGCTGGGGGCTGGCATTAACGAGATGTTCTGGAGGTAATCAGTGCCCTGGTGACACCAGAGGGAGCAGGAACAGCAGCAGTGGTGTCCCAGGTAACCCTCCCCAGCCCCAGGCTGAGCTGATCAATCAGCAAGGACCTGGAGAGCTGGGGCCAGGAGACTTTGGTTCTTCATCCCTCTGTGATGGTTTCCCCTCTGCCTCATCTCTGGCATGTTTTAGTTTTGACCTCATTAGATGCTTCGTGACTAGAAGCATTTAAGCATTAGTGCCCAGGCATACAAGCAATTAATAGCAGATTTATAAATGTCACCGGCTGGTCGCCTCATTGTTGTGGCACACAAAAGGCTATTCTGAACACTGAATTCCTTAAGGCACAAAATCAATGAGTAAAATGGTTTAAAAAATATGAGCCTATAGAGCTTTACATCCTTGTGGTTCTTGCCAGAGCAAATTGCATTAGTTCCCAGTGGAACTGTGGGAATCACACTCATTTTCTCAAGAAAAGAAAATTTGAAAGCCCTCAGCAAGAACTCAGGAAATGGCAATTTGGATTTGATGCTCGGCCACAATAAAAATATTTATTCAGTAGAATAGCTGTAAGAGAACATTTTAAGAGCTCTTCTATATACATTTTTCCACCCAAACTTATGTCAAACTGTCAAACGCCTGAAATACACATTACAAAAACATGTCCTGAAAGTACAAAGAAATGATTCTTTGAGACACAGGAAACTTCTGAGTTAGACTTTTTTTTTTTTCCGATTTCCATTGTGACATTTGAAAGTTCAGATGTGATGTTAATGATTTGTGAGGGTGAACTGGCCAGTAACTCAGAAATGGCTCCTGAATTTGCTGTTCCAGGAAACAGCAGGCAAAGGGAAGCAGCAGAGTCTGTCAAGAGTTCAGCTGTTTGATCTGCTGCCTGGTAAAATCTCCAGGCTCAATGCCCTGCTCTAACCTGTTTCTTATTACTTGAAGCTATTTTTGAGTTGTTCAGCAATCACATATTGTGATATTTGCTGCAGATCTAATTAAAACAATACTGGTACAGGATCTAGTTATGTTTTTTCCTTGGAAAAGTGTTTGCCTGAGCTGAAGTAGGGCTAATGTGGAGTCCACAGCGTGATACATTTCAGCCCTGCTTTGCCCCCTAATACCAGACTCTTGAGATTACCTTTTCTCAAATGATTCTTTTGCTCTAAGCCACAGGCCTCAAATTCAGCAATGAGCTGAGATGGCTGCTGGCTGAAAAAGTTATCACTGATACAGATATCCACTGAAACTGGATTTTAGAGAGAACATTCTGTTTATACAGAAGGGAACACCAAATTACACCAAATTAGTCCTGGATACAGTTTCATGTAAATGTTTTGAAATAAATATAATTTTGAGATAATGCATTTGGGCTAAATTCCCTGCTGTCCCAAGTGCTGTGACTTCAGTAGAGTTTGCTGTCATCAAATTCTGACCTTCCTATATCAGCATTATCACAAGAGTTGTGGAGAGTGATGTAGCTTTTGGAATCCATGGGGATTTCAGCGTGTTTTGATGAGAACACTGCAAAAAACTTTCAGTGGAAGATCACAAGAGAATGCAGAGGCCTTTCCTTAGCAATGCATCCCTGTTTAACATCCCTTCAATATATCCTTGATCCAGAGGATTACAGATTACATTATCATAAATCCTGATCTCTCCTGATTTCATTTGTCTTGTGTGTGATGAAGTCTGCAGGTTCTGTTGGTACAACTGACACAGAAGAAAGTCCCAGCCAGGACAGAACTTTCCATGCTCAGGTGTCGTGAGACATCTAAGCCACATGAAAAAATGGAGAGTAGTGAAACTTCTCTAACACAATGTTCCTGAACTAATGAGTCTGCCTGGGAAGCTGGTGCTCTCCATGACCTCAGATCTGGCACCTCACCAAAGTGCTTTGGTTGCTGTCAAGCTCTCAGTGCGCTGAGTGCCCAATGCTGGTCACACTGATGGGTTCTCCTCACAGAGTACCAGAGAGCTGCCTGCAGGATTTCTGTGTAAAAGCCATATCAGAATTGAAAGATATATCACAGATCAGACTGTATTGACGGGAGGATCCTGAATTATGCCACAGCCCATATCGAGCCATGGGACAGGAGCTCCCAGGGAACTGGGTGACAGAAACCAACCACAGGTTTCACCCAGTGTGGTCACATTGCAGGAGCAGCTGCACAATCCACCAGCACCACCTCACTCTCTGTAAACTGTGGGCTGGGATTTCAGTGCTGCATCACCTCGAGGCACAGCACAGGAGATTACCATTCCATTTTCTCCCATGGTGTTTGGCAAAAACAAATAACAGCTGGAAGCAAAATGGTTAGCATAGGTTTATTACCTTTGAGGGAAACAAATCACAAAAGGGTAAATTGAAATTAACTGGGTTGAACACAAGGTAAATCGATAGGATTATACCATGTTCACAAAAATGGAGGACTTTCTTCTGTTCTGTGACCTTTCATGAGGACAAGCTTGAGGAAACACAAGAACAAAGAGAGAGGATTCCGAGCTCCAGCTAAATAGCAGTAATCAGATATTTTGAGCAGGTGCTGTAAGCCCTAAACAGTGGGATTTTGCTGTATGGAGCCTTTTTTGTCTAAATCCAAGGATGGACTAGACTAAGGCCAGGTAGATGCAGGTGGCTATGGGCACTGTTTCCAAAGCTCAGTGGCATCTCATTTGCTGTGGTGGGAATACAGAAGGAAAATTTCATCTCAATAGACAATTCATCTAAGAATAACCCCTTCAAATGGATTTTCAGGCTTATTTTTCTATGTAGATATTAAGCAGAAGTAGTTTATTACTACTGAGACAGATTTTGTTATTAGGAATTTGCATTTTAAGTTGAATTGAACTGGAAAAAATTCCCTCTAAAATATTTTCCTATATTTTTAATTCCCATTTTGAATTTTAAATACTTGATTTCAGGTCACCATCCAGGGCAGTTTATGCTATAGCTTCACAGTGTATTATAGCAGTGACCACAGCTGCAAGCTTGCCAGATCTATTGCTGCAAGCAGCAATCGCTGCAGTATCTACTTTATTACTAAAAACTGATTGAAATATGAACTATGAAATGATGACTATGAAATATAAATTTGTCATCTGTGCAGTGAATCATACTCATTTTCATAAATATATCTGTTCATATATACACAAAAATCACAGATATTTCCATTCCTGAAATAAGATTCAGCTGCTATGATACCTTTTAATGTTGCCAAACAGTTTGTTTCCTGAAGCTAATGGTGAGTCAAGAGTAACATCAAGATGCAGTTTGGTAACTGGACAAATGCTGGGTTAGAATAAGGTGATTAACTGTACAGCAGAGATCACTTGTAGCTCCTGGGAAAATACAGTCACTAAGAACAAAGATAAAGAAGTAAATCCCATGTTAATGAAAGCTCCTGCATGTGCTTTGGATGCACTCTGGGTGAGTTATGGAGAAAGTACAGAAAGAAACTGGGAAGTAAATAGTCTGTTTCTTGGTGGTCTTAGAATCTTGATGAAATGCAAAAAAAATTTAATTCAACCTGGAAAAATGCCAGTTAATCTCAAGGGAAAGGGTTCATGTTGTACATACTCACTGCAATGGACAAATCTGGGGAGGAGCAACATGAAGGACTGAGAAATTGTTGGAATGCCTGTGCTCATGCAGCATGAATAAGGAGGCATTGTTCATCTCCATATAACTCTGGCAGAAGAATATACGTGGTTTTAGGTAGCACATTACAACAAATAAAATGAAGGTCATTCAGTATAGGGCAGACATAACTACAGAGGGATTTTTGTATAGACAAAAAGGGAAGGTTGGAATGGATCAATATTTATAGGCTGGTGAAAAGAAGGTTAAGTGGTTGAAAGCAAAGAACTTGCCAACCGTCTACAAATGGGATAAGCAGCAAGAAAGAAGAGGAACTCCTTAGACTGTTCTAAAATCTAAAAGGCAGAAAGAAGAAAGAAATTAAAATTTAAGCTCAATACCATAATAAAAACTCTGATACAGAAATGAACTTGTAAAAATCTCCCAGGGAACTATTTGAACCTCACTGCTTGAAGACTTGGACAAAGTCTTGACTAGATATATTTCTGGGAATAATTCATTTCAATTAGTATCAGGACATGACCTTTTCACCAGCTCCCATTAATCTGCATTGTATAAGTGCCTTATGAGGCAGCAGCAGGGACTGGGCTGGCTGTTAATGCTTGGCTGGGGGACAATAAACTCCAAACAAGTGCAGTTCAGACCCATGACAGGGCCTAGGACCATTCCTATCCCCCAGATGAGTCCATATAGATCTACATTGAGTGAATATCCCCCAAAGGCTCTGAAACTCCTAAGTCATTTGTACTAGAATAGGATCTACAGTAATTAACTTCTTTATCTATAATAACTCCAAAGTGAAATGAGATTTGAAAAATAATGTCTGCCTTTCCTGTTCGATAGTTTTCAGATTGTGGCTTTTCTTCCGGATTGACTTTTTGATAACTCAATGACTTTCTGTTGTGGTCCTTAGGGATTTTCCTCATGGGAGCACAAAGTCTCTCACTGTCTTTGCATGGACTTCAGACAAAGCTCCTGTCATTTTCTCATTCCTCTTTTGTCATACTGTGCCAGCGGGACCATCTTCATCAAATAGGCTTCTTGGGAAGGAGCAGTCTCCCTGTGGGCTAGATGGGTCTGTCTAACTTGGACACTCTTTTAAGGAATATTCTCAGGCTGAAAATGCCCAAATTGAACAATTACTGTCTGTTGCAACCTCCCATGGTAGTCATATCCCACCTCTAGTTCAGGCAGGTTCAGGTAAAATTAAAAGCCTCCAGACTGTTTGGTATCATATGTGAAAGTAGTTGTGACCTCAAATCACAGATAATGCTGATAAAAAGTACTAAAATCCACTGCTGCACCTGGCATTGACAGCTTTGTTGGAAGTCACAGTTAGGTGTGTCACCTAAAGATGAATCAAACACTGATTTCCCACAGGAACCTTTGCAACCTAATAAGAAACATAAGGTGTGTGGGGGGAAGTTTTTGCTGTTTGTGTTCATATGCCAAGACTACACTGCACGTTCACATTCACATTGTTATTAAATTTACTAAATAAATGTCTATGCAATTATATCCAAAATCATTTGGGGTGAGTAGCACAGAGCAGCACAAAAGAGCACCACCTTTCTGGTGGTTTTGTGTTCTAGGACAGTTCAAGAGATTGTTTTCACAGACAGAATCTTTGTAGTTTTCCAGTATGTTTTGCCCTGTAGAAATATCCTCTGGTTTGTTTTGTTGGGGATTTTTTTAATGTCACTGTGGGAGTACAGTGTGTGCCTGGGAGCAAATAATGACTCTTAAGATGATTAACATGTTATTAAACTCTGGGATAATCGCTGTCCTGTCAAGTGTCAGCTCATGCATTTCATCAGCCCCATGTGACAGTGCCAGACTGTTCATTGCTTTCTTTGATCTAAGGAGAGTATTTTTCGTGATCAGCTGCTGAATGTGACCCCTTTGGGACTGCAAACAGCATAAAGAAAACAGAAGTGGGTAAACATTACTAGGTCACCCAAAAAAATGATACTGCTTTTATACCAGTTGAAGTAAGCCTAAGCTGACTTCTCATGTGGCAACATATGGGAGGGACTGGTAACAGCGAACAGCTGAGGCATAACTAAGTGTGAACTTCGCAAGAAATACAGATAATTCTGCTATTCAGACTCCTGATGAGTCACATACAAACACCTGCACGATGAAATGGACCTGTACCATCTGCTACAAGTGCTTTTGCATTGGCCAAAGAGCTAAGCCCGAGTTTATGCCAGGGTCTTGAGTACATATCCTTGTGGAGTTTAGTTGGATGAGTTAAGGGTTTAAGTGGGCTGAGCTCAAGATCTGCTTCTTCACTGCCAAGAACTACTATGAAGAAAACTAGAAGTGAGGGCCTGCCCCTGCTTTCCCTAAGTAGATGCTGTTAAGTTGAGGGTTTAATATAATTTTCCCCACGTTATTCTGCAGCCCTGTTGCAGTTGTGTCTGCACTGAGCTCTGGCCTCCAACTTGATCCTAGACTCAAACCCACTGGCTGGCTGTCCAGATGGAGCTGTCTCATCACTGAGGGGCCACTGGGCAACCCCTGGGCTGTGTCTGACCCTGATCACTGTCCCCAGCCCTGCTCCTGACACTCCTGTTTTGTTCACCATCCAGCTCACCTTTCTCATCCACTTGTGGCTGGTCTTTGCTGCTCTTGCTTTGTCACTGTTCTGATTTTGTGTATCTGAGTAGCTGGGTTAACTCTGCTTGGTTTGGGGCTTCCAAATAAAATAAGTGAAGGGCTGTAATAATTGCTTTCCAAGGTCCACCATGTTGTGTAGTCAACAACTGAAATCAAACTTGTAAGTAATGGTGTATTTTACTCCAGCAGAGTAGTGAGACCAAAGGCAGATAAAGATACCCTATGAAGAGGTACATTCAAACTACAGTTCACCTGCTGAGAGACTTTGATTTCCACCACCCTGCTGCTGCTTCTTTTCAGCTGTGAGAGCCACTGTACAAGAGAACAGTGGCTTTCTCCCCAGAAAAATTCATTTTTTTGTATTTTGGGTTTTGCCAGGCAGCCAGCATTTAATCACTAAGATGTGTCATGCTGCTAAGCTGTGTGACAGCTTGATACACTGAGGGATGCTCCCCACTGAAAATGTAAACAATTTATCCTGTATATTTTTCCACCTAAAGAATCTACAGATTTTTGATAATAATGGTGTACCTTTCTTTTCCTGTGACAAAACAATTTCTGCATTATTTCTAATTACAAAAAAAAGTGTCTGCATTTCCATGCTGGTATCAGTGGAGCTAAATAGCTCTTGTACTCTCATCTTACTTTACAATAAATCTTTCTTCTCTGTGAGCATTATTTTAAAATACAAAGCAATAATATATTTCCTTTAGGGGGAAAAAGAAAGGATTTGTATATCAGACTAGCCAGGTTGCTCATTTCTCCTGCTCTTTCTGGCTTCTAACAGGGCTATTAGAGACCAAAATGACAGTTTCATCTCCCAGCTGTGTGAGGTGCAATTTCTGAAGTTGAAGACAGAGGTTTATGGTCCATTTTAGGTACCAGCAGGAACTATTGCTCAGAGCCTGCCATTATATCTCAGAGTTCCACAATAGCCCTTGTTATATTTTGATACCTTCATTTCGTCTTACTGGAAATATTGTGTATCCTAATCTGCTTCCCCCTATCCTTTCTCTGTCATGTATCCTCCTTTTATGTGCTGCTGGTAAAGTGGGGTTTTTTTGACAGCACTTTGCCACAACTGATTTGTCAAAGACTCTCTATAGTTTCTGACCACCTAACCCTGTAAATCATCCTTACAAGAAGGCACTTCTAGCTCGGGGTAGGGAAAGCTTTTCCTTTTATCTTGGCACTCAATGCTGAAATAACCCTCGCAGTCTGGGGAAAACCCCTTCCCCCTTTTAAAATTTCCTAACCTCTTCTGGATTGCAGGAGCCAGAACTCTCTTTGGACACTAAATGCTATTTAAATTCACCAATTTTGAAAAAAAAAAGTACTTCATATTTTTCAGATGGACTTTGTGATCACTCCTAACACAAGGCAGGCTTTTCCATCTTTAAAGAAGTGAAGTGCTAAATTTGCATGATGAGATTACAAACCAGTTTAGAGAGGTGAAAGATAAAATATAATAGCAGGCTGCATTGGTGGGGACCTGACAATAATCTGTTTTCCTGGCTGCCACTAAAATTTCTCAGAGGCACATTCTGGCAGGCGGGGGCCAACCAGGAAGTTCAACTACATCAACCTGAAGTGTTACTTTTCAGGTCCAGCCTTTTCCTGGGCTATTAACCTTCTATTTAAACTTTCGATTGCACATACAGTATCTGGCACTACCCAAGCCTTACAGCTTTTTTGGAAGGGCTACATCATTTCCTTCCAGCTTCTCAACTAAGGAAACATTGTATTGGAGTTTTGATTAACCCTCACTGTCAGTGAAGATACAGATTAGAATTCAAGTAGCCTGAATTGTGCCTATAAGGATTTTGTTAATGTCTTTTTATAGACAGTATGTTGACATTTTGTACAGATGGAAAAATCTGGATTTCTTTCTCCCACTTACTGTTCTCCTACGCTCGTACACACAGTCTCCCATGTATATATTTGCCAGTTGTAGGAGGATCAGATCATCACAATTACAAGAGGGGAGTTTTAAAAAACAGTGGTTTAGATTTCTGTGTTTATTTCTCACTCCCAATCAACCCAGCACAGAGTTACATCTGTAATTAGTTGTGACTGCAAAAAATTTCATTTCCATATGCAAGAACTTAATTTGTGGTACACTAATTATCATCCATTCTTAGGCCAGAATCACAAAGGTATTTAGATGCCTAACTTATGTTTTTTTGATACCTTCTTAGGTACATTCTGTGACTTTAGGTGCCAGTATCTTCAAAAACAGAATTTGGTATCAGTGTTGTAAAATGTGATACAAAAGAGAGATGCAGGGAATGCATAACTTGCATTTCAGGTTGTCTGTGTTTGATTTGAGACACAATAATGGAGGTTGGGGGTTTTGGTTTGGTTTGGAGTTTTTCCTAAGAGAGCAGTTCTGGCCCTTGTTCCCTTACTCCTGCTCTAAGTCATGGCCATTACCCACACACATACACATCTTTATTTCACAGAAGTTGGGTTTTTTTTCCCACATTTCAGGCTCCCTTCTCCTGTTTCAGCTTTAGATTTTAATCTGTTTCAGAGCCTCTATTCCCTGTGATTATGTATTTTTTTCAACTGCCTTAATAAGACAAAAATCAAGAGGAAATATGCAGCTGCATATTTCTTATATTCCAGAAGCCCCAGCCCAACCATGTCTGGACTTTGACACTTGATTGCACTGATGTGTTTTGATTAAATCATAATTATAGACAGCAGGGCAAGCAAAGAAAGTTTACTTACCAATTTCTGCCTTTCATGCTTGACCTGAAACCTGCTGAAGTCAGTGGGAGTCCACAAAGGCTCCATCCAAAATCCCTCAGAGGCAAAAGACTACCCATTAAAACCAGTGGCAGCTGTTTTTGTCTCAGCCTTTGTAATTTCTTCACTGAGCCAAAAGACAGGCTGGAGCACCAGGGCAACAGGTTTTACTTACAGATTTTAAAAGTTTTATGACAGGAAATGGAAACCCCTAACAATAAATTACAAACCTAAAGATAATTATTAAGTTCAGAGCAGATATAATTTTTTTTCATGGCTTGTTAATTTACTTGCAAATCATTCCACATTTCTGGATTTAACACTGTGAGGTATTCACCAAACATTTAAACAAACAAATATAATATACATACTTCGGTTTGGCATTTCACTGTTCCATCTGGCCTCTGCTTTTGGTTCATAGGAAAAACAAACCTGATTTGTTGAGAGACTAATGAATATCTGCTTATGGCTGTTACTGGAATTATATCGACCAGATAATTCTGTAATTAACTTCTCTTTCTGTTTCTAAAAGTATTTCTTAATCACTGTACTTTCAAACAATTCTTATTGAGATAAAAATTAATTGGAAATCATATCACACCAATTCATCTTATCATTTTTAATGAGTTTCACCTGCTAAAGACAAAAATAATTTTGGTACATTTTATTTGTTTTCAAGGTATGCTCATGCATTAAATGGGAGCAAAAACGAAGATAATTAATCTATAGTGTGAATTTGTACTGCCAACTGTTTAGCTCTTCATAAGTTAATTAAAGCAGTTTCAACATTTTAGTTTTAGTGTAGTTTAAATAGTGACAAATTTAAAAGAAATAAGGAGGCTGCTAATTAGTTTGTGACAATGGTTACATGCCTGCTTCATTGCAAGCAATTGAGGAAAAAACTTCTGATTTTTGTACATTGCTCTTTAGGCAGTATTTATTGCATGCATTGCACAAATAGAATGTCAGAGAAAGTGACCATGAGACACATAAATAAGTAGGTTGTTTTACCAGAAATAGAAGAGCTCCAACTGGTTTAGATCTTCAAAATATTCTTAGAGACTTCTTTGAACAACTTTTGAAAGTTCATACATATTCTATGACAATTGCTGGAAAAAGAATTTTATAATGAAAAGGTGAATACTGCTCTACTACAAACAAGAGACAATAACAAAGAGAAGTTGCATGCCTAAATATCTCCTTTTAGTACTTGCAGCCTTGAGCTCAAATATTCACACTGTATTTTGCTACACCATGGAAGCGTAATTTTGGGCTCTAAGGATGTGATCTGCTCTGCTGACTGGAAAGTTTTGATGCTGCTTTAAGGTGCAATCACTCTAAAACTTGAAAACCAGGATGACTCTCCCTTGCTGTAAAGTAGGAGATCCTGCCAGTCTGTGGAGCATTAGAAGCTGGAAAATCCATGAAAACCTCACAAAACCCTGTCTGCTCAGCATACCTGCTGCTGAGCCCTCATGTATCATAGGAATTTGCTCTGCAGGCAAGATTTCTGGATGTATTGCAAGCTGTACAGGTGGGTGTGTACATATTGTCTGTGTCATGATTGCTGCTAAGTTGCCTGACTGGGGTTCCTGCCAAATAAGCAAACTTTCATTCACCACAACCACAAATATGTTTTTCATATTTAGGGTAAAAAAATGTCAAGGGCAATGTTTTCTCCAGTAACCTTTTCAGTTTCACCTGAAACCTTTAAGCACTTAGTCACTACTCTGCAGGCACAAAACGCTGCACTGGGTGCACAAGCTGAACTCACAGCGTACAAAGGCTCAGCAGTGCCACTGCCTGCAGCCTGACAGAAATCCACAGGACTCGGAGGGGGATCTCCACTGACATTTCTTAACCATTATTTCCATTGTACTCTAGCAGTGTCTAACTGTCGATTCAGAGCCCAGGCAGTTTCCAGTCTGTCTTTGCATATTTATAGCATGCAACTGACTATTCTTTGTCTGCGTGTTTCTAGAAATCTGAGAAGTGGAAAGGTCCTTGACACCAAAAACAGGTGCTAAGCACACTCCAGGTAAATCAACATCACTGACACTGTACTCTCTTACAGACCGTGAACAGAACAATGAACTCGTTACAAAGGGAAATGCTTGAATGGGCATGGCTTGGGTTGCTCCATTACTCTGAGTTTGGGGTTGTCTTCACACTTCCTCCATCATATTTGGTGATCACACCTGCAGACATGTTTTCTTCACAGTAGGGCTATTAACAGGCTGGCAGTTATTCTCTGCTGAAGGTCCCTTCATCAGTCTTGAGCTAAAATAAGCTCTTGGATATTGGACAGTCTCTTTGCTGCTTCATAAATTAGCAAGCCCAGGCAGCAGGACTGCTTTTGGCAGAATTTTCCATAAGTTTAACACAGCTGGAAGTACAACTCTTCACATTCATTCTCATTACTACTGTTAACTTCCTCTTTTTTAGCCCGAAGGACATATTTAGTTGAATATTTCACTCCCATTTGCAACAGGCTAAAATTTATCTTCAAATACGCCCAAAATTTACAGAGAATAATTTGACATGTATGATCTTGGAGAATATAATCTTTTTATCGGTGATAAAGTGTGGCTCTGGGCACAAATCCTTTCCTGCATGAGATTTTCTTGTAAGCTTCCCCAGTGATATTGGATACTTGGAAACATTTGAGAAGCAGCTTGACCTTGTTGCATTCAAGCTGTGCTCACTGGATTTGGATGAAAATCTGCTTAGTATTTCACATACCCACTCTGAAGTTCTATCATGCCTATCAGTGTTTGGGTTGTTCAGGGGCAGTATCAGTATGAGTTTGACCCTGTGTACAAAGCTGGTGTAGTGTAAATTCATCATCTTTTTATTGTGGGAGTTAAAGGCAGAATGATGGATTTTGTGAGCTGCCTTTTAGCATGCACTGACCTGAACTGTCAGAAGACCTACATTGAGTGTGCTCAGACATTTCTGGTTTCAAAATATCTGAAGTGTTCCTCCTCCAGCAGCAGGGTAGGATGTTGACTTGTATCGCTTTCTCCTGCAGAATCAGGACACTCCTGCCCACCCTCTGTTTACTTAGCAGATGGGATCAGCACTACTCATCCAGGCAGTTCCTAAATCAATGGAACAGAGGATTAACAGCATATGGAGCATGCCCCCTCCTCAGACCTGGCATCTCCTGAGCAGTATATATAGCCCTGGATTTATTCCATATTCTTCCATTTATCATTATTCCTGCCTGAACTGTGGTGGCTGCTATTCCGTTTTATCAAAAGCAGTTCCTATGGGGTAACTGAAGTAAAGCAAGAAAAGAAAAGCAGAAAACTTCCACCACTGAAAAGACGCAGAGGTATTTTTAAAGTCACAGTGAATATCCAGGAAGTAACCTGTGAGAGAAAAGGATGCAAAAGCTTGTGTGTGCCCTGGGTGAGGTGGGATAACGTACAATATGTCACATTGCGTCTCAGTTCATTACTATAAGCTGAAAAATAGGAACGAAAGTCACAACTTCATGCTCACATACTCTGCTCTGGCAAAGCTGCTTCTGAAGATGGATTTCTTTGGGGTAACTTAGTTTGCTTGATTACGGTAATTTCAGAATGTGTTTGGCCCAGTTAAAGAATGCATCACCTTAAATATGAAGTTAGTCCTCATGTTCAGGGGCAACTAACCTACCTTCTGTGTATTTAATGTGTTATAAATTACTGAATTTCCTGAAAAGCAGTTGATTCTATACAAAGAAGAAAATGTCTGTTAGAAGAACCTGTTGTTGTAGGTGGCTCTGCTTTCACAGTGATTTTTGCTGGTGTTTTAAGTCCAGAAGTTGTAACACACTGAAAGTCTTTACTCATAATGTTTAATTTCTTGTACATTGTGTGTGTGTATCTGCATATGAGACTGGAGAAATGCTTACACAAGCAGAGTTCATGCTTCAAACAACTTTTTTTTTTTTATTGCTAGCTCTTGTATTTGCTAAGCAACACCAATTAACTCTTACTCAAAATACCATTCCCTCAAATAAAATTGCCGCTATTTGCAGTTGTGCCACACGGTTCAGGACACTGCACTCGCCACACGATTCATGCAGGAAAGGCTCCTGTCTGCACTGCATCCATGCAGGTGCAGTAACCTTCCCGTGTCAACCTGTGTTTAATTAGTCTTAATGTCAACAAATTTCCATCTGGTGTTAACAGTGGTTTCCCACCATGGTAACCAGCAATCTAAGAGCACACCTGGTATCATACAGATGAGGAAGACTTTAAATCAAAATCCTGGCAGCTGTTTGGTACATAGTAAGTGTTCTGCCTCCTTTATCTTTTTTTGTATTAAAACAGGGGGACATGACATGAAACTAAAATATAAATTTGCCCTTCCAGTGTCTTCCCCAAGTCTGCTATACCAGTGATATCCCTGCTGGCTTTGAACAGAGCTTCTGAGACCAGAGTCTTTGATATGATCCTTGCCCTCTCAGTCATGCTGCTTCCTAGAGGAGTCCATGTCCCTGATCTGCTGACAGCCAGACTGCTATTTTTTCTTCAGCATTGTACTGAGGGGAGAAGTGACATTATGCAGTTTGCAGTGGGTTTTCTCCGCCATCCGCTCCTCCTTTTAAAATTAATTATTAAATGTGATGCCAGGGACAAATTATTCTTGGGAGCTGAAAAACTGTGATCTTTCTAATAGGCTTGGATTATTTCCAGCTGGTTTTAAGCACCTTTCTCCATTAGCTGGAGAGGTGATTAGCATGAAGAGCCTCCTGAATGAAGTGTGTTTTTAGCATCTAAAGTTAGCTCTGGGGAGCAGGGCGGCCAAGCCCGTGGCCGTAGCTTGGCTGTGCCCTCAGCCCATCGCCTTCTCCCGAGGGAATGGGCCGTATTCCCTGTGTCAGTAAAGGCAGGACATCCCTGCCCACACCTGGGTCACCTGTGGGAAGTGCCGAGGGGAGCCTGTCCGAGTGACACGGAATCGGCATTAGGAACACTGCGGAGCTGAGCCCCAGCCCCGCACCGCTCTGCTGGCTCTCTCCTTTATTCACACAATCACGGAACCAATTAGGGTGGAAAAGATTTCTGAGATTATCGAGTCCAACCCATGACCCGACACCACCTTGTCAAACAGACCATGGAACCAAGTGCCACATCCAGCCTTTCTATAAACACCTCCAGGAACGGCGACTCCACCACCTCCCTGGAGAGCCCATCCCAATGTCTAATTACCCTTTCTATTACGAAATTCTTCCAAATGTCCAACCTAAACCCTCCGCGGAGGAACGTGAGGCGTTTCCTCTCGTCCTGTCGCTGTTTCCCTGGAGCAGAGCCTGACCCCACCAGGCTACACCCTCCTGCCAGGGAGTTGCACACAGCCATAAGGTCTCCCCTGAGCCTCCTTTATCCAGGCTGAGCCCCTTTCCCAGCTCCCTCAGCCGCTCATCACTGAGCTTGTCCTCCAGCCCCTTCCCCAGCTCCGGTGCCCTTCTCTGCACTCGGTTGCCGTAACTCGGTGCCGACACGGCAGCTCTGGTCGAGCCCCGACCGAGACTCGCCCGTTGTTCCAGGGTCGCTCCCTCGGAAGCGAACAGGCTCCAGGCAGCGCCCCGAGAACTCCAGGCTGCGCCTCCTCGAGTGGCCCCGGCTGAGGCGGCGCTGCCGGGCCTGCGACACCGCCGGTTCGGACCCGTGACACCGCCTGTTCGGGCCCATAACACCGCCTGTTCGGGCCCATCACACCGCCGGTTCGGACCCGTGACACCGCC
>VZRF01003552.1:559936-645238 GCA_013396875.1 Vireo altiloquus | reverse complement strand
TTCGGATCCGGGCCCCCGCCTGTTCGGGCCCATAACACCGCCTGTTCGGGCCCATAACCCCCCCTGTTCGGTGTCACCGCCTGTTCGGGCCACGTCAGGGCGCTCCGGGCCGGGGCCGGCGGGGGCGCAGCGCCCTCTCCCGGCAGCACCACCGCGGGCACTGCCCGCATGGGCCGCCGCTGCCGAGCCGCGCAGGATTTCAGTGAGGAAAGTCCGTGTAATTTGCGCCGTGTGTTTTAATCACGCTCTCTTTAATTACTCGCCGTGTATAAACTAGAGACGGGCCCGCGAACAGGGCTGGCAGCGCCGCCGCCGCTCAGCGCGGTCCTCCTGTCCGCCGGGGGCGCCGCGGCCTCACGGTCCCGCCCCGTGGCCGTTGCCGAGCGGCAGTTCCCGTTCCGGGCGAGGCGGCGGCGTTGGCGCTGGGATGGATCGGGAGCTGCTCCGGCAGGCGCTGAGCTACCACGGCCCCGCACTGCTGTCNGCCCCGCCGGCCGCCTGGTGAGGGGCGCCGGGGCAGCGGCCGGGCGGGCCGTGAGGGGCCGCGGGGCTCGGCTCACCGCGTTCTCCTTCCCCCAGGAAAGAGAGGGCGAGCATCGACACCGAGATAAAGCGCTTCATCGCCAAGAAGGCGGATCTGCTCTTCGCGCACTCGTGGAAACCCAACGGGCCGATCGAAGACACGATCGAGGAGAATGAGGGTGTGTGAGGTGGGGGGGCATCACTCTGTAAGTGTAAGGACAGCACTTGAATTATCTCTCTGTTTTCAAACAGGCTTAAAATCTTTCCTGTTGATTTTTGTAGGCTGTGTACAAACTTCCTGTTGGCACAAACCCCTATATTTTCACGTGTTTTGCTGTCGTCAAATATTTTGTGATCTCAGGGTGTCATTTGTAACTGGCTGTGCCCTTGTTGCAGAATGTTATGCTGTCATGCCACCCCTGGAGAGGTTCATGGAGGTGCCCAGGGAGGAGAGGAGAGAGTTGTTCTTCCGAGACATCGAGCGTGGCAATATCGTGATTGGGAGGATTACCTCTATCCGTGAATTTGGCTTTTTCATGGTGTTGATTTGTCTGGGAAGTGGTGTCATACGGGAAATTGCAGATTTGGAAATCACTGTAAGATACAGCTTTGGTCAATACTTCATTTTTGATGTGTATTGGTTGCCTTTTGCATCTCTTAATGGAGTGGAACGTGCAAAGGTGAAACTGAGCTTTGGGAAGATGGGTGAGATCTGACTTTGTGGGCAGCTCGTGATACTTTGCTCAGCCAGGGAAGACATCTTGCTATGACCCACACTACTGGCTTGAAAAGTTCATCATTTGCGAATGCATGAATTTTTACTTGAACCAAGCCATATTTTAAGAATCTCAGTTCTGATGTGCATTAACTTAAAATAATCTTTTTTGGCTTGATCTTGGGGAGGAAAAAAAACCTCAACCTTATGGCTTCATTTATGATATTCCTGCTCTGTTCTGTTGCAGGCCCTGTGTCCTGTGAGGGATGTGCCTCCTCAGAGCAACCATGGAGATCCTCTTTCTTATTATCAAACTGGAGACCTTATACGAGGTGAGCAGTTGCAGAAGTTGTCAGGAATTGGTTTGTTTAGGGTTTGAGCCATTTCTGCAATTTTATCCTACCCTTTGTTATTTCTGCAGCTGCACTCAAGGACGTCGACCGTTACCACGAGAAGCTCGCGGTGTCGCTTTACAGCTCAGCTCTTCCACCCAACCTGTCCAGCACAAAGCTGGGTGTGATCACCTCTGATGACTTCCCACTGCATTATAAGTAAGGATGTGCTGCTTGGCTGCACTTGCTGGGTGGGGTCAGGGTGTCTGAAGAGCATCTCTGACAGGCCAGCTGTCCCTCAAACTCGTCAGTGGCGTTTCTCATTTAATTGGATGATCACACTCTCCTTGTTGTTCCTCTCTTTAGCACACTTGTGTCTGGATATGTAGGTGTGGTTGGCTTTTTAGCTTCTTTCCAAAGATATAAGGAAAGCAAAAGGCAGAGTGAGATATCTGTTGCTTTTGGACTGTGTTTATAAACAAATAAAAAACCCCAGAACCATGGGAGACTGGAATATGAATTCTTAGCTTTTTAAAATTCCCCTTAGAAGATGGAGACACAACTATCTGTAATATTTGTAATGTGTTTGTATGTCCTGGAGATAGCGGAGTGGGTGCCCAAATAGGTTTCAGAAGCTCACTTGTGGTAAAGGACATAAGGGTAGGTACATAGCAGGAAAATACATGCCTGTAGAAGAGAACAGTTTGTGAGCAGTAATACAGATAGCATATAGGCATTTTTCTTCTAAACATAAGCATAGTGAAATAGGATACAGAGCCTGAGGTCTCATTTGTGTACATTGGTGCTGTTTTTAAGGCGCAGCCTGGAAGTTGCCAACACAGGGGAGACATTCGAAGAGGTTTTGCATCGTTCCCCAGGATTTGCTAATCCGTCATTAGTTGAATATTTAGCAGAAAAACTGGGACTAAGTGAGTCAAATCCACCGTCTTTGCTGAGAAGTCTTCAAATGTAAGTGATTTTTACATTGTTCCTCTCCTGTAGCTCTGTGGAGATTATTCTAATCCATTGAAATAGACTTTTGAGTGGGAGTCCTAGACCACTTACACTTAAACCTTTTACATTTTGACTTGCATGACTGCAGGATAAATGTCCTTAAATATTTAAAAGCCAACTCCTCTAGAGTAAGAAATTTGAATTTGAAATTCTATTCCTCTGAATAAGCAAGACACCTTACCATGTACAGTGTTTGATATCAGATGCTTAAGGAATTTATTGTGTAGCTCTTGTTAACATCTGTGGATTAAAATGAAGGATGTTTAGGTTTTAATGTCTTCTGACAGATGTTTATTCACAGTGTTTATTTTGTAGGTTTCACTCCTTTCATAAAATAAGAGTCAAATATGTGCAATGATTGGTGTTGTGAGCCCTATGTATATTAGGCCCAAAGCAGGTGTGGACTTTTGTTAAATATATTGCAGTTATAATGCTTTTGTTAAATATACTGCAGTTGTTCTGGTTCAGTTCAGCACTTCTAGAATGCCTTGGGAAAAGCTGGTTTCAGAAATATGAAAGAACAGACTTGGTTGAGGGAGAGCAGTATGGCATGTCCAAATAATATTTCAGCTTATTTCAACTGCACTACATTCTGTAAGCTTAACTTTGTAGACTCAGAAAGCCAACTAGATGTTTTTGTTTGTTTATTCTTTAAAGTAAAAATTTCAGTGAAGAAGATTTTGCCCCTGCCTTGAGGAAGAAGCAGTCTGCGTCTTGGGCCTTGAAATGGTATGTGGTAATTTGTGGTATCTTCTTGTCAGAGCTTGTTGTTAGGTTAGATTGGGTTAGAAGTTATATTTCTTCAAAGAAAACACGCATTGGAACAGTTTTTCCACTGCATGTGTAGCGATGTAACCAGCATCTTACTGAAAGTAAGATCTGCCAAGTGGGAATGTGACAAAGTCCTGAGACTCAGTTCCAAAATGTGTGTCAGGTTTAAGGGACAAGTTCCTAGAATATTTATAATATCTTGACCCATTCTAGAGCTGAGAGCAAGATTTGTGGTAACACCAAGTACTGTCTTGTAATTGAATGTTGAATGACCTCATACTTGTCAAGTCATTTAAACCTCAGACTGTAGATGTAGCAAGTGCACTTGTTGTCTTTGGAAAGTTAAATGGAGCAGCAGCCCTGGATATTTGTTGTTGCTTTTACACTCTGCAGTTATTTGCAACATTGATTAATTACAGAAAAGGTTGCTTATAATGTGAAATTAAAATTTAAATTTAAAAAAAGTCTGTAATGAATTATTCTGAAAATCAACTTACATCATTTCTCTTCTAATAAGTTAATCTCTTGGAAAATATGCAAGAAATGTTCAGGTAATGTGAAATGTAAAACCTCGGGATATTTGTTTGAGATGAGCTGGTTTCAGTGTGTACCATCTGCCCATGTCACCTTGTGCCATTGCTCTAATGGGGATTTTTAGCTTTGGACATAATTAAGCCTGTTCAAGGTTAATGGTGGTAGATCACTTACAGGTTTGTGCAGAAAATTTCTTAAACAATAATTCCATAAATGAGAAACAATGTAATATAGTAGCAATGTCTGCAGAAATGCTCTCGAGCACCTTAAGATTTTGGATTAAGGACAATACATTTTTGTGGAATTAGGTCAATATCACCTAATTGAAATACCAGTGTGAAGTACACAATAACAAGGTCAGGTTTTGTTACTTGTCTCTTGTTTGGAATCATAATTTGTGAGTAACAGAGCAATCTGCAAAGACTAACTGTTAATACTATTTTCTGAATATTTTTTTCTCCAGTGTGAAGGCTGGGGTGGATTATTTTAAGGTTGGGCGTCATGTGGAAGCCATGAATGAGTACAACAAGGCTTTGGAAATTGATCCACAAAATGTTGAAGCTTTGGTAGCACGAGGAGCTCTGTAAGTCTGCTTGTTTCATTGTTTATTCCACTTTGTGAAAGAGAAACATCACTGTTTCACATGCAACTTTTTGTTGTTCTAGGTATGCAACAAAAGGAAGTCTTAACAAAGCCATAGGGGATTTTGAAATTGCTTTAGAGAATTGTCCTACCCACAGAAATGCAAGGAAATACCTGTGTCAGACTCTTGTGGAAAGAGGCGGGCAGTAAGTGTTGGGGTTGTGGGTTTGGTTGGTTGTTAACAAGTTTTCTCATAATGTTTTTTTTTAATACCATTCTAGTGAGGACACAGAATGGCATCTTTCCTTCCTGGCTATGTGTTTAAAGGTTAAAAAAAGTCCTTGGAAATACCTCTTCTTGTGTAATTGGTTTACACTTTGTCCCAGTTAAAATCCCAGCCAAATATTTGAGGTTTAATCCTTGATGTCCTTTTTAATACTTGATACCCTTTCACTGGTAGGATACCAGGCTTGCATAAAGTCCTGTGAATTGTTTGAATATATTCCAAAACGTTGAGGATTGTTTGGGTTTTTTTAGAAAAGTTTTGTAACAAAATGATGTTCCATTACTCTGCTGAAATATTGGTGAACCACTCTAATGCAAAATTTTAGTTATGAATACTCAGGGAATAGTTTTCTTTTAAGCCCTGTGTAAAGAAGAGAGAGTATTTTTGAAACTGGAATTGACATTTCAAAGAATAGTGTTACAGGTCAGGATTAGGAGATGATAAGGTCAGAAATTCTGTTTTGTGTTGTTAGTGAGGTGAGCTGAGATTACAGAAGGGATCTGAGAGGGATGCAGTGGTGGTGTCACAGTGCAAATAAGAAATACTTGCAAATAAGAAAACCCCAAAATAAGAAAAAACTCAAAATCTGTGTCCTAACTCTCTATGAATTATCACTTGAATTTTAGGTTGGAAGAGGAAGAGAAACTTCTAAATGCTGAAAGTTATTATAAGAAAGCCTTAAGCTTGGATGAGACTTTTCAGGAAGCAGAAGAGGCCTTAACAAAACTTCGTAAGCACATGCAGGTGATTCTTTACTTTCTTTTCATATGGTGCTCTCAGTGACAGTAAGTGAACATCAAAAGTCATATTAAATCCTTTGAACAGGGAGGGGTTAAATTGATGGTTTGTCTTATTCTCTGCTTCCCTACTCCACAGTAAATCTTTTCTAGTGAGCATTATGGCTGTACCTACCAGAAGAAAGGTACCTCTTGGTGACTCCACTGTTCTGGGTTAGTAAAGAAATGCCAGACAGTGGAGACAGGGAAAGAGAAAAGCAGGGGTAAGAATGTGTCATCACAGAGTGTTATTAATGAGGTTAACGTAAAACATTCTGTGAACACGAATGTTCAAAGTGTAAAACACTTCCAAAAGCCAAATAAACATGGTTACCATAGTCTGGCTGGACCCTTGGTCCTTGGGGTAATTACAGAAAGATAGAAATTATAGAAAGGCAAAGCTGAGGCACAGGGAGCTCTCACGAGAGGCAAATTGAACCATAATTTAAAGGAAAACAGCAGGAGGTGGAGGGTGGGTGGGCAGACAGTTTGAATATCTCAGCTTTCTCCTCTGCTGTCTGGTGGTTTTTTTTCTCTCTTCCCTTGCACGCAGCATGTTTCCCAGGTGAGCCTGCTGGATCTCTGTGCTAATCTGAGTTGTCATCTTTTCCCTTTTATTTACCTCCTTTGCTTGTGTTGTCTTCCAGAGTGGGTCAAAGAGTAAAATAGAGCACTGAGGAACAGGCTTGTGTTGTTCTGTGCTTCTGCATGTGAGGATATACACAGGCTGGGGTAGATGGCCTTAGTCAGCAGTTCTTCAGTTGGTGGAGCCATAATGCTGACAGGATGTGTGGAAACAAGGGGGAAGAGGAGATAGGACAATCTTCATAAAACTGAACTACACCAGAGATAAAGAGGTGTATGTTATTTGAGCAGTACCTGCACTTGGCTGCTTTAGAAAGAGAGGTCAGTTAAAATGATGAATAATATTCTCAATAAGTAGGAGATAAATGTTATTCCTTTGACATTCTCCTGCAGTCATTGATGCAGCAGATAATGAATATGACAGCTGTTGTTTGTTGCTATGCATGGCCTTGGCTGCAGTGAAGGGTTTCCTTTATTATAGCTGTTTAGACAGATGCTGAGTTTTCAAAATTATAATCAGACTTTCTGCTCAATCAGAGTAGAGCCACTCTGTAGGGCTCTAAGTGGCAGAAGTCTGATCTCTTAGGGACTTAAGTATAGTACAGAAGTCTGATACTGTCCCTGCTGTGTAGAATGGCTGAAACAAGTGCAGTGTGTTTTCCTGTAATACTGATTATGTGTTTTTCTCCAATGCATTTTCCTCTGAACGGAACTGTTGTTGCTGTGTCTGCCGTCTGGTGCTGCTCATCACCACCAAACCCCTGGAACTTGATTTCTTACGTAAACTATGCATCAAACTGCTCTGTGAAATTGTTACAAAACGGTTTGTATTCAAACATGGCCAACTTGAAATCATCTTCAACTGGGTTCTGCCATGTTTTTCTTGTAAACTTCAATAATGATGATACTTTCCCTCAAACTCTCCTCTCTCTTTTGGTTGTTTGGGGTTTTTTTCCTTATTTTTCTACATGTTGGTAATATTGGGGATTTTTTGCATATTCTATCTACAACTTTTGGGCTCCGTGCTTCCTGGTGTGCTGGATCATGGGTACCACTGCAATGACTGGTCAAATATATTTTTAAATGGAATAAAAACTGCAATATGGTCCTTAAATTTAAACCTGACTGTCACAATGGCCAATACCAAATTCCTGAACAATATTAATTTTTGGTCTGGGAATCCTGGTAAAACATTCCTGGTGTATACATTTGGATGGGGTTGAATGGGGGGAAATACCTGTGTTAACACTACTAATGTAATCTTTTTTATGATGCTTGGGTTCAAAAAAGAAATCTTTGGAAATGAGGGAGAAACAAGCTGCCAAAGAAGAGAGACAGAAAGTAAAGAAAATAGAAACAAGTGCAGAAAAACTGCGTAAGCTCTTAAAAGAAGAAAAAAGGTAACTGTTACACCCAGTGTACTGTTATGTGGGAATAAGTGCAGATGAGACTGTGAGCAATCCATCTCAACAAACAGTAGGATGGGGAGAACTTCTCCCTGGGTAAGCTGCTTTTCCTTCGGAATGTTTTTGTGCATAGCATCCTTTAGTGCATATAACCTTTAATGGAGATGTGTGTGCAAGTTGGTTAAGGAATACTTTGCAATGTGACATATTTGCAAAGTGTAATGCCATGTGAAACTGGGAAAGAGGGTTTTTATTACAAAATGTTCAGTGGATTTAATCCTAATTTTTTGATCAAGAAATGACATTTGAAATGGTCTTGCCAGTCAGGCTCAGTTTCTGTTCCTACCTTATAGTCCAAACTGGGCTGTGCAGATTTGCTTTCTATGTGTAGTTTTTGCCTGATGCTGAAGGTTATCTCACAGGTTAATTATTTTTTTAGGTTGAAGAAGAAAAGGAAAGTATCGACTTCCTCCTCCTCCTCTTCTTCTTCATCCTCCTCTTCCTCCTCCTCCTCATCATCATCAAGCGATTCATCATCAGATGGATCAGTTTCTTCTTCCTCCTCTTCCTCTGATCACAAGAAACGTAGGAAAAAGCATCGGCATAGATCTGAGTCTGCTCGCAGCTCCAAAAAAAGCTCATCTAGAGCTTCTTCCCATTATAAAGATCAGAATAGGAAAGAGGAGTGGTATTCCCCTCCAGCTGATACCTCTGCTTCCTTTCTTAACCAAAGTTTTGAAGTGGAAAAGCTGCTGGAAAGGCAGGACAGCATAGCGTGCCCAAAAATGGAGGTAAAAGAGAAAGACAGACACTATTCTTTTTCGAGGACTTCAGTTGATGATGAAGACACTTTTGGAGGTAGGTCTGAAGATTCAAGAGATTCTTACAGTAGCTCCAGAAATCAGCCAAGTCATAGCAAAACTGAAAAATATGGTAAACCAGAGAGATTTTTCTCCAGTTGGAGGGGTTCTTCAGGTTCATATCATAGGTCAGATTATAAACCTAGGATGCATTATTACAGGAGATATGAAAGGGATGGAGAGTGGAGAAGAGAGCAGTTTAAGAGACATGGTTCAGGTCAAGACAGGTATTACATGTCCCCAGGGTCTGACTATTCTGGCAGGTCAGGGGGGAAGTACAGGTCATATTCTAGCAGCTGCTCACATGAAGGGGACAAAGATTATGATAGTGACAGGCACCATAAAAATGAAAGTGAGTCTAAGAATAGAAAAAGAAGTTATGAAGAGACTGATAAAACAAAGGAACCAGATGAAGAAATGTCTTTAAATGGTACAGAACAAGCAGAAAGTGGTGTTAAAAGAAACCTGCCTCAGAACTTAGTTAACATATTCAATCAGATAGCTGAGTTTGAGAGGGAAAAAGGAAGCAAGCAGAAGAAACAGTGAAGTACCTGAGAATACACTACTTGGATGAGTGTAGTTATATGAACTTTTAACTTAGTATCTTGTGAGGAAATACACACAAAGAGTGAGAGAAAGGCAGAATTTCTTCTGTATTTCAGAATGTGAAAGAATTCTAAAAGATCAAATGGTGGAAAGAGATGGAAGAATATCTTACATAAAATACCAGTTATTATTTAAGATACAAGTTTCCTTTGCTCTTAATTTGAGGTGTTACTGTACAATATTTTGTCTGATGGGCTGAAATCCCTTGGTATCTCTGGGTGTAGTTAGCTGTGCTCACATCAAATACGCACTTTAACAACAGATGGGCTTGGTTCTTCTTGTCCCTGGGGTACTGTTGACTGTTGATATTTTTCTATCAAACTTAGTTTCCAGCTATAGAAAAGGGATAACTGAATGAAGTCATGTGCCATCAATGTATATAGCCCATTTGATCATTAAATTTTCTTATTTTTTTTTAATTTTTTGTGTCTGAGTTTTTGTGAATGTTGCTGGGATGTTTCATCCTAGTGCACTGTTACACGTGCTGTCTGCTCCATGGAATCCTGCCCTGTCTGGGAAGGCAAGTGTACTGCATGTTCTCCAAGAGTAATGTAAAAAAATCAAAAAAACCCAACTTGAAGTAGAAGACCAAGTATTAGAACAGTATTTATTGTCTAGGTAAGCTCAAGTGTGAACCCTTGGTTTGAGCTTTGGTGGGGATTTGCTTTACAAGCACTTGGAGGCAGCATTTTTATATTCAGCAGTTGCATTGCTGAAGAAAAGGTTACACAATTTACAGGGAGATCTGCAAGGTGGTTAGCAGGACCACACAATGACAATTGTACTTCAGCTACAGATTTTCCAGGTAACTCCATGGATACAGGTTGGTTGAAAAAACTAGGAAATCTCAACTAGTGTAGCCTTCAAAAAATGACTTAAGACTTCTTGCGTTTAGAAATCCCCGAGGTGCTGCCTCTGCTGGGTGCCTGTGAGCCAAGAGCTGCTCCTTCCTCAGGGCTGGGGATAGGAAAGGTCAACTCCACGACTTTGGCTGATGAACCCTGACTAAAGGCTGAAGTTTTTCTGCTGGAGAATCTGAAAGAAAAAAATTTACTTATTAGGATACAGAAATCCCTGCATCTAAAACAGAGCTGCCAAGGGTGGCTCACAATGAAGCCACCCAGTAGCCATGTTCATTCCAGGGGAAACCATCTAAAAAGATCTCTGTAGGCAGCACCGCTTCATGGCTTCATCAACCCCTGGGAATGTTGGATCATAACTGGGTCGGCATGGTACTGGCTCTATTTGAGCATACCTTGAACAGGGGAAGAAGGTACCAGTAAAAGCATCAATATCTTTTCTATTCAATCAGGAAGGGGTGTTCACACTACCGAGTGTAAAATTATGGCTCAAAATTGTTCTTTTATAGTATCAAATTTATCTGTTTTTAGAGCACAGTAAACAAAAGTAAATCTAATTATTCTGTAATTATTGCATTTCCTAAACTGTGATGGATGCTGAAGTAAACTTCCAGAAAAATGTAGTAAACTTAAAGGACAGAGTAAGGAGAAAGTTTTTATAAGAGTCTTCAGCGAGTAGAGACAATTGAGAAGACCTTCAAGAGTGAGGAATTCTTTCAGTTAGAGACAAATTTTGCTGGTTTAAATGTGATCTTAAAAAAACCTCAAAGCAATCCAACTGTGTTAGAACTTACCTGGAAGGAGGTAGTGAGTTCTGCGGGGACTGGGGAGTTCGACTACCAACAGGAGAAGCAGCTGTAGGAAGCTCTAAATTGAACTAGAAAATTTGGAAAGAAAAAACAAGTTGACCTGATGGTTGTATTAACAGAACTGGGATGTCAGGAGCATTTATAGGGCTTGGCATTTGAAGAGATGTTGAAAGCAGGTGAATGAAAAACTTTCCTGTTTTACCCTATTGAATGTAAGGACACTCAGTAACTGGCTGGAGCTCTCACTCAAGATTTTGGTGGCAGTTAACTGGAAAGCTCACCTTGTCAAAGTACATTTGAAAGGCTGCAGTTAAACCAGGATGTGCTTCTAGAACATCAGCTATCACTTGGTTGACAGTTCTGTTGAAGCCTTTCAGTTCACGAAGATGAATGTCTTTCTCTTCCAGTGTTTCTGTTCCACCCTCAGACTGAATTTCTCTGGATAGTCTGGAACACTTAATACAAATATTTTTAAAGCATTGTTCTTATGAAAATACAACACTTTTTCAGACACCTGCTAAGTTTAACCCACACTATCTATCACTATAAAGTTAGAAGTTCTCATCAATAAACACACAAACCTGTTTTATAACCCTTTCTAGTTTTCGCTTCTGTTCTTCAATATCTTTCTTCAGCCGCAAAATAAGAGCTTGTTTTTCCTTCTTTTGATCTTCAAAGAGGGCCTGCTGCTTCTGTATTATAGCAAAGTGTTGTTGCATGCTCTGCAAATTAATTTGAACAGTGGTATTAGTTTATAAAGCAGGTTTGGTATCCATTCACTTTTTGTATTTGTGGAAGGGTCTGTTGTCATTACTACTTGTTTCTAAATGTAGCTTAAGGAATTAGTGCTAATGTTAACTCGAAACTTCCTGCCAGTCCAACTGTTTGGTGTATACAGACCTGGACAAAGCAATGTACATCTCTGTTCAAGGTACTGCTAATGAAGTTACAGGTACATCTTTTAAGATGTACCTCATAGAGGCTACAAGCTATTTACATGGCACCCTACCAATTTACCAGTGCAAGCTATCTTAAAAAAGCCCCAACAGTGTTTCCTACAGGAAAAGAGGGATAGCTTTGGCATTAATAAAATCAGCTCCATAAGGGCAGCTGGGTTTTTTAATAAATAAATAAAAAAAATTTTTAAAAAAGGCAGGAATAGGTTTGCTATAACCTCATTATATCCCAGGACTTATTCCCCGATGAAGATCCATGTCCCTTTTCTTTACCTAAAGAAATAACATCTCTGAAATGAGAGCAATGTCCTGTGGTGGTAGAATAAGCAATAGGAATGATTGTTAACTACAAGTAGTGAGTCAGAGCTTAGAACAATAATGTGCAATATGAGCATCTGCCTTTGCTTTCTTCTGCCTAATAATAGTACAACTGAAATGTCACACATCACAGTTTTGTTCTGCTCTTTCTTAAGGTCCAAATGACTTTTTGATAACCAGGGGAACCATGAGTGAGTCCTTGCTGTGGAGCTTGAACACAAACTCTTGATAGCCTGCATTCAGTGCTCAGCTTGCTAAATTACAAGTCACCTAAATTAATCCTGTTTAACTGAGGCACCCTCAATGCTAATAAAACTGAATCTGTTCAGTTTCAGTTTTTATATTATTTTAAAAAGTTATATTATTTCAGAAAAATCCTGTGTGGATTTTAATCTGCAATGCTGGACATGATACAATAGTGGTGTGTGCTGCACATGAACACAGCTGCTTTAGTGGCTGCCAACAGCACCTGTCAGGGCATGTGGGAGTCTGGAACTTCTACCTCTATGTGACTAAACACCCCAAGTTTTGGTGTGATTCAAGGAAATTCAAATAAGCACTCACTTTTTGAAAGGGGAGGCAGAGCCTTCTAAAAATCATCTTAATAAAAGAGCAGAAAAAAATTGTATCACAATTTCCTCTAGGATGACTTGCACGGATTTAGCTACATTCTGCAGTCTTGTCTGACTGGAACTTTACTTGTATTTTACCTGGAGATGTTCCTGAAGTTCTTTGATCTTTTTTTGTTTGTATCTGTATTTTTCATCAGCATCCTTTTTATCCTTTTCTAGTTTCAATTTTTCTTCAAGTTCCTCACCTGTGATCCCAAACAATGAGGCAGCATTATTGCTGTGTATACAACTAAAATTTCACTTGAAAATAAGTTTCACTTTAAAGAAACTGCACTTCAGAGTATTGTTATATTGATGTTGGCAGTATTTCAGAGCCTCGAGGTTTGAGGGGTATTTACAATACACTGCAAAAAAGTAACTGGCTTCATAAAGAGTGAATCTTTTAAGAGCTACTGGTTCCAGAGCCAGCAGAGGGCACAAAAGTTAAATAATAAGTATTATTTAGAATCAAGTTCTATTTTTTATCTAATTTCTATTTCACATACTGTTCAAGGCGGTCCCTGAGACAGAGGTTTTGTAGTTTCTGTTCCAGTTTTTAAGTACACACAAGCTGTTTTCCATAGCTACGATTTCTTTTTCAGCTTTGCAGATCTTTGCATCCAAATCATCACCTTCTTGTTTAAGTGCTTCCTTTTCCTGTGCAGCCTGAAGGCAAAACCAATATTTTAGGTGACTGCAGACATACTGAAAATATTATGATAATTATATAAAAATATTTATTATACAGCAGTATTTACTTGAACTGAGATTTGGGTGACTAGGGAACTGGGTCCAAATGATATTTACAGTGCTAAAGTTCTTTGATGTGTTTCATCCACGTGCATTTCATTATGGGTACCTGCCTCTGCCTAAGCTCACTCAGTCCTGCCCAGCAGCATCTCCACCTGTACAGAGCAGAGTCTGTGCCCTGCACTGCTGATGTGAACTGCAGCATGTGCTTCACCTCTGCCTCCTTCACCCACAAACTCCAACATTTGATATTGGACATTATATAACCACTGAGACTGTTAGAAGTCATCCAGTTTGGGAATTAGTCACTTGTAACTCCTCACTGATCTGACCAGTAGGTTTAAGAAACAGGCAGCAGGTGAAGTATTCTCTATAGCCCCTTGGAAGATGTGATGTGGTGAAAAATCTCCGTAGGTGTAGAGGGTATTTTATACACCCACAGTGACCACATGGCTTCTGTGGAGGGTCTTCTGCTGTCCTGGATCTCACAAAGGCACAAATACTGTCATTAAGAAATGTAACACTTAAGAATAAGAAAAGTATGAACTTCAGAGCAAAGCTCACAGCTAAAAGTGTGTGGCTTTAAAAGGAAATTAGAGAATTTGTGGAGATCAAAACTAATCCTTGTTCAAGAACCAGGGTATTGCATTATGGATAAAGACTGATTTTCTCTTTTTTCCAGCTGAAGAAAAAGTGAAGTATACATAGGTGATTGGTAAGTGAAAGGGGAAAGCAGACATTTTTCAAGGTATAAACCCCATGTGGTAAAATGAATATCTGGAAATAACTGACAGGTAGAAAAACTTAAGGTCACATAGGACTCCAGTAAAGTTGTTCTCAGTTCGTAATGGATTATCACTTGACCAGTAATTCTTGTGTTTTTGTAAATTAATGAGCACTGAAGTTTTCAAACTGCTCAAAATTAAGGCTCCACATAGATTCTTGTGAAATTACTGTATCATTTAAATAACCAATGGTGTCACATACTGTAAAACAATTAGACTCAAAGTAGGCAGTAGGCAAGGAGGTTGTCTTAGAGCCCAGGGAAATCCACAGCTTAAATAACTGAATTATAATGAATTATGTTGATAAAATACCTTAATTACATAGTAGGCCTGACTTTTTGTCTCCTCTCCTTCAGGTGGCATGGAAAGAGTAAAATCTTCATATCTGCTTTTCAGTCTATCAATTTTCCATAGGCGATCTTGAAATTCAGCACTGATTTATTTGGGGAGAAAATAAATAGGTTGAGAAAAGTGTTTGGTAGTGTTTTGTGGGCAGTTTTTGCTGCAGCAGTTTAAATTCCTGTTATTCCAGGAATTGTGCTGCTACTGGTCTTGGTTGCTTCCTGCGTTCTCCCAGCCACAAACATCCCTTTTTCTGCATGCCTCTGCAGTTCTTAATGGAGCCAAATCTGTTTTGATATCCCAGATCACTGCATCCTGGGAGGCTATGCCACAGTCTTTCCCCAGATTTACAGGTTTGGCATTTCACTCCCAGAGCTGCCCCAGCTGCCCCCTGCTGATGGTACCTTAACAATCCCACTGCAGGATTAGTGTGAGCTGGGAATAGCCCCAAATCAGACTCTGTGATTCCAAAGGAGAAGGCCACCATCTGTGCTCTCAGTGAGCAGTGGAGCCTCAGGCACACTAAATCACTCTAATTCCCATGTGTGGGGTGTGGTCAGCAGGGCAGTTCAGCTGCTGAAGTGTTCGCTTTTGGTTGAATCTAGGGATTTCAGGGTAAAACCATCCCAGATACTTTGCACTGATTATTACAAGAGGGAAAGATTATTTCTATGTTGTTGCTTCATAAGAGGGTGCAAATGTAATTCGTAAGATTTAATTTGTTACATAGGATACATAATGGAAAGCTCATTAGTTCAAGAAAAAGCCCAAGTGAACAAAAGACACCACAAAACAAACCAGTTGTACTGTTTCAAAGAAATTACAGTTTTATCAAGCAGCTGGGAGTAAACCCTCTTTGAAAGCAACTTTTCTGTTTCATATACTTTGGCATACCTCTAGACACTTGGTTTCACATGTCCAGATCATTTTGAAAAAGGCAGAGTCACACACACAGTGTTTACAGTAAAAAAATGTCTGTGCCTGAGGTTTCCTCTCAGTTGTGCTGAGGATCCTCACTCACAGCAAGGCCACTGATCTGTTCACCAAGGGGTTAAAGCTGCAGCCTGGGGGCACAGAACAGGTCTCTTGCTGGCCTCAGCTGTCTTGGAAGATAACTTTGAGCAAGATTTATTTAATCTTCAATTTTTCTAATGGTGAAGCTGGGTAAAATGCTTCTCTTTTTAGTGTGTGCCCATAAAAAATGTACTCAAAGCTACAAGTTTAATTTCTATCAGAACAGTTACCTCATACGATGCCGTTCCTGATCCAACATTCTTATTTGGGAATCCAGCATAGCCTTATGGATCCTGATTTCCTCAGTTCTTTCTGCTATGGCTTTCTTTAGCTCCAACTGTTGTTTTTCCAGTGTTAGAACTTTCTCTGCTTTATTACACAGAGTATTTCGGAGGCGCTTCAGTTCTAGTTTTAAGAGATTATCTTCGACCATCATCTCCTAAGTGCCAAATGGTATCAGAATGAGAAATCATTGTTTTAATTAATATTATTTATAACTTAGTTAATATTTATTCATTATTTTACCTTAATATATATGAAAAGACTGTAAGACTAATTTTGCTCTGCATTTTAAAATGTTGTCATTTTCTCGTTTGCCAATAGTTTAACATGGTGAGTGTGACAGGGGTAGATTGTTTTCTGAATGGTTTTATACAAATTCATCAACCTTTCTAATTCAGGCTGAGTTTTGGGTTATTAGACTTTTCCTTCTACAACTTTTTCAGTTTAGGTGGTTTCAAATAAGATAAGAAACCTTACAAGGAGCTTTCTGGAGCAGTTAATATCTCACTTGAACCATTAAAAATGTCTTGCAGACTAGACTCTGTAGGCCTGCAAATAGTGTTACATGAGCAAATTTTTTATATACCAAAGCTTATAAAAAGCAGCAAGTAGTGAACTTCATTAGCATAGAAATATTTTTAGAATCATTCTTCTAGAATCTCTTACTGTCCCAAACTCGACCAATTTTTATCTGAGTACTTTTAGGTCATCAGCTTCTTTTGTTCCTCTGAATTTCATCCCCAAAGAAAAGTTCCATGTTTAGGGAAAGAGTTTCCAGTGAAGAGGAAGTGCACCAGTTAAGTCAAAGGCAAAACTCTTTCCCCTGCTACTTAGACTTTGCTTTGTTCTACTATGTTAGTGCTTCCTTTAGGAAGGCTAAAGCTTACTGCAGAACAAAACCTGTGCAATAATTGGAGGGGTGGGAACTGTATTTTTCTGCTTATCAAAATGCAGGGAAAGGATTTACACTTTCTTTCTAATTCCTTAAATTGGAATATAAATTGATTCAAACAATCTGTTAGAAAAAAATGCTTACAGTTTAATAACAATACTGTGCCAAACGTTTTAGTAGGCATCTCAGATTGGGAGTAAAATTCAGTGTTATGTAAAGACATCCTTGAACAGTAAATATATTTTCTATTTTAAAGGTAATTGTTTCTCAGGGGAAAAAACCCCAACATCCACTGACCTGGTGGATATTGTGGTTTAGCTAATGTGGGATTAAATTGATACTTCATCAAACTTTATGCTGTATAGGGAGGAGAAGCAACACTTTGCCTAATAAGATAATAGTGATGAAGATGACTTCAAAGTTTGGGAAGGAAGTGCAAATTAGAAAACTACACAAAGGGTTCTTATGAATGTAATGATGTAGCACTGTGGAAGGCAGATGACACCCAAATAAACCACATTGTCCTGTATTAGTAAAGTTGCAAAATAATACTGTACCTGCTTAACGTGTTTTGCTTTTTTTAACTCCTGAAGTGATCTCTCATTGAAAAGAGTTAGTTCTTCTATCTTCTCTATCAAACCACTTGCTGCTTCTCTTGTCTTATCAATCGTTTTCTTGGTCATTTGGATATCATTCTGTTTCAAAATAAGTGATATTGAACTTATTTCAGTGAATGTAAATTGCAACAAAAGCTACCAGTTAATTTTAAATGAGATGTATTTAAGTCCTGGAACCAGGAACCACGATGGGTCCACATGCTGCTCTGCAAACTGCATGTCATGTCCTTATGCAGAGTGCTGCATGGGGTCTTTGGACAACCTGAAATGCAACTGTACTTATGAATTTATGAAAAATATAAAAGTAATAGCTTCACAAAACAGCATTCTCCTACTTCTGCACAGGCCAAATGAAAAACTCAGCCATTTGCAAGCAGTCAGTCACATCTTGATGAAAGCTCAGCTTGTCTTTCCAACATTCAGTGCTTGTCTTCATGCTAAGGTGTCTCACCTGGGCAGTAATAGTCTACTTTTCTGGAAGCTGCAGGGAAAAGTTTTCCACATGGGTTACACAAAGTTCAGATACCCCTTAATCTAAAACCAACTTCTTAACTACTGAGGCCCAATCTACTTAATTTGCTGAGGTTTCTAAATGAAACATAGTCAAAATGATGTTCTAAGGAAGTTACCTGGAGTTTCCTGCACACTGCCTGTAAAGCATCATATGCCTTTTTCTTTGCCTCTAAGGTTTTCTTACGTTCAGCAACTTTTCCTTCCAAAACTTGTTTTTCATCTGAATTAAGCTCCCCTTCTAACCGTGACAGCCGTCTCTGTATTTGCTGAATATAAAAATCCTGTTAAAATAAATTTTAAGAGAATTAATAGTCTGAGATAAGCAAAAAACTTGGATCTAAATGCTGGCTTTAGGACAGTCACCTAATTAAGCTATTGTTTTTAATAATAGTTTCTGGCTTATATACCTCATTAGCAAAATATCTTAGATGACTGATGAGCAGTGATGGTTTGGGGTAATCTTCTAGAAGAGTAACAAAGCACTCAGCACAGGCTGCTGTAGGGAGGCTTACAGTGGAGTTGCCATCTTGTTGCTACCAGTGGATGCTGATATAAAAGAGCAAATTTTCAAAGTGGTGCATAGGAAATATGCACATAATCCAATTAGTAAATAACAGGATTTTGGCATGTACCTCTTGTATTGCTTTAAAAATATACCCTGCAGTGTTTGTGGTTCAGAGGGATCAAAGTAAAGAATGGATTTTAGGAATTAGTGGGAAAAGCAGCTGATCCAAAAAATTAATGAAACACACAAGTACAAAATGTAGGTGATACTTTGGCAAGTTTCAGCAATTTCAATTTTATCTGTACATCTAGAGACAGAAATAAATGCAGACTTCAAATGATACTGCACAACATTTCCAAAATGGAAAAGCGTTAAAGATTACAGAATTCAAGATATGTGCTATCAGTAGACTCAAGAAATAATCATAGTATGAAAATACATGAACATTTTACCTGGTCATATATTAATCCTTGTTGTTTTAACAGATCTGCATCAAGTTTGCGCAGTCGACTCTTGAGATTTTTAAGGGATTTTTGACCTCCATCAATTTCTGCCAGAACAATCTTCTCCTTATCCTTCTGCTCTTTTAACTCCTGAGTCTTCTTGAAAAGTAGGTGCTTTAACCTACTCATTTCATTTTCTTTTTCCTGGTGACAAATTGATTATTAAGTAGAAGAAAGAAGTAATTAATCACATCAGAATTTATTTATGAAGAATTATTTGCTTTTATTAATAATATATAGAAAAACAATACTACTATATCCATTAATATAAACATGGAATTTTATAAGTCTTCAAAATGGTTGGCAAAAAAAGTATTTGACTTAAAGAGAAAGTAACTTTTTTATTCATTTCTTAAAAATCTAATCCTACCCTAAAATTACATGACTTTTTTTCCCCAGTTATAGGAATGCTACTCTTTTCAGCCTTTCAGAAAACTAAATTCCTGTCATTCTATTCAAATAAACCTCCTTACTGCCTCCAGCATCTGTGAATATTTGAGAACTATAATACAAAGCTTTTCAATGGTTTATTAAATCTTGTAACGCTGTGTGTGCACATGTATGTATGTTTGTTTATCTAAGATGGAATAATTCTGAAAACTTATACTTTCTAAAATCACTTCCTTATTCTCAGAGGTAAGTTGCCACTAACACCTAAATCAATGCAGGAAATGAGGTTTTATTAGGATAAAAAAATTGAGCATGACACTTTCCTGTGAGGTACATCCTAAAACAAGTGATGTGATTTCCCCTTCCTGTTCCAAAGGACTCATTTACATTTAGCTCAAGTCTGGTACAGAATTTGAAGATGTGCATTTAAATTAATATGCCAAACACTTGAGAACTCAGTTTTGTACACTGATTAACAGTGCATTTCTTCTTGATTTAACATGTATGTAACCATCTTGCTGGCTTAAATAATGGTGAAAGATAATTTAATACCTTCTCTAAGGGTTTGTCATCACATTGCACATTCTACCCAACAGAATTTTTTTGTAGTCGAACTTGCTGTAAGTGCAATTCCAAATTCAAAACTCAGAATGTAAAACACAAGTGTAAGTTTAATATGAAATTATTATGGACTGTAGCACACGTCAATGAGCTTTGCATCATGCCTGAACAAAGGAACTTTCTGCTGGTAGCAAACTGGTTTTTAAGCATGTGCCAAATGCTGAGCTGTATTTCTGAAGGTAATGACAATTATAAATTCATCCACTGAGGTTGGATCATGATTTGACCTTCACTTCATGGTCTTTATTGCGTATCTAAATTAATTTATTTAACAGAAATTGTTGCTCTCCCTTTAAGTGAAGTTGTTAATAGAGATAAGACATTCAATAAGCTTCACTGTGCAACAGTGTTTTGCCACAAATTGAAGAGGGAGAAGTAGCACAGAACTAGAGAGCAAAACAGTGACATTTCATCCACATTGTTCCTGTAGATATCTCTTCACAGTAAATTAAGAGATGCAGCAAATAGCCATGTGTGTCTAATGGTGATGGAAGGGAGCCTTCTGACTAATACATTACAGACATTGTTCAAGAACAGTTCATCCTAGCTAAAATATTGCCCTGGAGCTGTGGAGCTGCCAAGCTCAATGTCATCCTAGGTTATCTGCCACAGACACGAGTAAAGAAACCCTGCTAAGGCTTTAGCCACCCTGAAAGCTGTCTTGAGGGGAAGCAAATGAGGTTTTCATTTTAATAAAATGCTACACCATTACAACTTGTTTTCAAATTATCTGAAAAGCCAAAACAGTAAGGCCTGCAATTTAAGAAACTCTCTATAAAGGAAAAACATCCCATCTAGTTTCGGAAAGTATATTTAAAATGTGTGATTAATGCCTGTGGAGTTTAAAAGTTTGAAAAAGAACAATCTACTGCAAGGCATTATTTCATCTGTGTGCTACAGGAAACACAAAATAGGGAATAAAAAAAAAAGAGCATACAGTGGTATGCACAGATACAGCTTTGCTGTCAGTTGTGTGGGACACCTGCTGTCACATTAATTTCACCTGGTCATTCTAGAGCAATGAAAACTTCAGCATATCCAATGCTCAGCTGTCCAGCAAAAGGTAAAAAATATTTCTGTCATGTTCAGTGAGAAGTTAAGTAGTGAAAATACTTTAAGAAAATTAGCAGCAAAATGACAAAAGAGAATAAGCATTTCCTGAAGTGCAGGAAAGTTCAGAAGATTGCATTACAGCACTGCATTTATTCAAAAGCCCTTTACAGCTTATCAGATCATAATGAATTTTTATTCCTATACTTAACTTCCAACCTAATAAGTGGGTTTTTAATTTTATAGAAGTATTATTATTATTAGGCATGTTAAAAAAATAGTCTCCTTATTATAGCTTGTATATGCCACTTCCCAGATCAAAATCTTTATTTGTGAGAATGAAATCTAAAGTGAGCCAGTCATTATTTAATAGTCCACAAGTTAGATGTGTCAGAGTATCATAGGAGAATTAAATAATGAAGAGCAGACTAGGCCAGCCAAATCTGATTAAAAGATTCCTAAATATTTTTTAAACTGTTTGCCAAAATGACAGCTCTTTGCAGGTTTATAAATTTGGGTGGTGTTTTACTAGAGCCATGAGGTTTTTGGTTGCAGTGTTACTGAAAAGGCATCCTGACAAGATTTTCACTCTTTAACAACCTTATTGATGGCTATCAGAATCCTACATTAATATAGTCTGAATTAGCAGGATAATTTATTTTCCTCCAGAGTTTTCTCAGCACAGACATATCTATGTGCACATTACTTCAGTGTTTGAATAAAAAGCTAGATGTCATTTTAATACTTTCATTTAATCTTAATAGAAAATTCTAAATTAAAGAGATCATTTTAAAATATAAAGCTTGCAAATACAAATGACTCGTTGTTTATAGAAACCACAAAAAACATTTTTACCTCGACACTTTTTTCTTCTTCTTTCAACATTTCTTCAAACCTCAAAGCTTTCTCTTCTGAGCTGAGTGACTCCTCAATCACAAACTTCAGTTTATCAGAAAGGCTTGTATTTTTTTCATTAAGAAGTTGTAATCTAAACAAAATGACATAAGTTAAATGTAGGTTGCCTAAACAATGCTGCCAAAAGGATGCAGCAAATCTGACTGAGCAGTTGCCTCAGTCTGAACTTCAACCTATGATAAGCAAGGCCCTAATTTTTTTTTTCACTTTAAAAACAAGGATTACCAGGAGTATTTTGCCTAAATTACCCAGTGCCAAAAACTATGCAGGACATGAAATAACCAGAAAGAGGTTTCAGTCATCAACATTATTTAAGGTTCTTTGCTATCTCAAGGATTTGACTGTGTTACTAATACTTACAAATTATATCTTAAAAGGTCTCTTTCTTACCTGGCTTTTTTCCCCTGAATTTCTTTCTTCAGATTATTTACTTGTGTTCTCAAAGACTCTAGATCAGAAGCACTTCTGTTCACAATGGATTTCAAAGCCTGCAGCTAATGAATTACAAAACCAAGCAACGGAGCTCTTATTTACTTTGGTATATGTTAAGATATTTAAAATTATATTTTCTTATTTATTGGAAAGTATTCCATTGCTTTTAAACAGTGCTCTCCAGATGAGGAGTGCTGCAAATTCTGAGACACTATAAATTGGCCCAGCTAGTAAATTCAATAGACTAATTTACATAGTATGAGTACTGGGAGAAAATAATAATTAAGAACATAGAACTAATTATGGAGGTGCTGTGGGCTGCAATTCCTGTCCACAGCATCTGTATGAGTGGAACCATGGTTTTATGGTGCACAGCTGACTTTGCTGAGGTTCTCCATGAATATGGATAACCTTATATATCTAATAAGCATTTCTATGTCAAATTTTGCTGGATACATAAAATTATTTTGATTAAGAGATCACTGTGACAAATATTCACAGATATTTATTTTGGTAAAATATCTATGACAGCATATACTCATTAAACAGGATAGGAATACTTTACAATCAGTAGCTCTTTCATGTTCACAGTATCACTTAACAGCATAAGTGTAATTGTCTTCACTTTCACAGATGAAGAAACCTGATCAAGGGCATATACAGCAGGTTTCTTAGAGGTCACAAGTTGTTGGCTGAACTGTTTCATTCTTTCCTTGTTTTTCACATGCATGTCACAAATGTTCTAATAAGGAGAGACTGTTCTGTTATGCCATCGTGAGCATTAATTGTGGAAAAACTTCAAGCAAGAATTTCACAGCTTGAGATGAAAACCGACCAATTCTACAAAACCTCAAGCTCACATGAATTATAGGTAATCTAATAGCCTACACCTTTGTTTGAGCTACCTACAGTTTAATTAGGAGATCAGTCTATGATCCACCTGCTACAGGAAAGCTATTCAAAATTAAGGCAACAGCAGATGAAGGGTTTTCAAGTATCACCAAGCTTGCTGAGTAGCCCAGTGTTACCATTTTCTTGTTAAGAAAAAACTTACTCAGGTAATAGAAGTGTATCCCTTCTCAGCAGAGCCATGAAACTTGAATTGCTCCTTAGAAATACTTCTACAGGCATTTAAGTAATTAAGCTGTGCAGCTCATTCCCAGATTTAAGCACAGAGTAAGGATGGACAGCATCAAGCATGGCTTGTTCACAGGGCAGCCCTGTCCTACTGCCTCTTGATTAGAAAGCCATGCAAAAGGACTGGGTGTCTTCCCCAGGAACTGTAACCTGACTGCAAGGCCCACCAACACACACTTCTGAGAGCACAGGACAGGAATTTGGAATTTCAGGTTTGGAACCTGAAAGAGATTCCTCTATGCAATACTGCTGTCTATGTATGCTGAAGGAAAGAGGCCTCCTGAGGCATCTAACAGTGTTAGACCATTTGTGAGAAAATTCATCCATTTTACACCTACACAACAGAGAATACATTCCAATCTTTTTACCACTCTCAACTACAGGATTAAATTGAGGGTTCAAATCAAAATAAACAGGAGTAGGCTGAGAAAAGCAACATTTTTTTTGAATTATTAAGAGTGTGGTATAAAATCAGAGAAAAGAAAATGGTCCTCAGTTATAGTTTCAGTCTGTTTTCCTGAACTCTTTGGTCACCCTTACCTCATCCTGCAGCTGAGTCCTGCGAGTATCCTGGGCCTGGTACTCCTTTCGGAGGTTGTTTGCTTCCCGCTCAGCAGTAGAGATTTTCTTTTCATATTCCATATTATTAACAGTTTCATTTACCAAAAAGGTAGTCTTCTCTTTCAGCAAAAGTTCTTTGTTTCGGATCTCCTGTTTTATCTCTGCAATTAGCTACCAGGATAAAATCATTTTAGATTTGCTTGCATTAGTTGTGTTAGATCAATAAAGAGTACAACCAGAAGATCAATTCCTATTATTTTTGCCTGAGACAGCCCAGTTAATCCTTCAAATTACTTTATTCCATGGATACATCACACCAAACACTAAAATTGTTTTGGACTGGAAACTTCTAAAATATTCCAATAATTTAAAAACAAAAAGACACAGTAAACTCTTATGAAAATAAAATAATTCTTGATTGACTGAATTTGGGAAAAAAAAAAGCTAAGCAAAACTTCAGGTAGACTTGTAACAGATGAAATTAAAATTACCAGCATTAGTGATGCTTACTTTACCTGACAGGTTTATAGCTATTCAGTGAAAATTGTGCATTTTGAAAGGTTAAGTAAAACATTAGCTACTCAGAAAATTATACTGGAGTTTTCATGTTAAAAAAAAAGCCAACAAAAAACACCACACCAAGCCCCAAACCCAGGCATGGATCAGTTGCAGCAGTTTTACCAAAGCACAGTGATCAATCTCCTGATCTCTTTTTTGCATCTGTTGAATTGCATTCTCCCACTGCCTGATGACTTCCTGCCTTTCTTGATGAACCCTGCGAAAATCTTCAGCTGCTCTGTCAAGCTCCATCTGTTTAAAAGCAAGCACCCTCATGATTTCTGATGTTAAAAATGTCACATATAAACAAGGCATCTCTGAGAACCTTAAGCACAAACCTGAGCTGTCATGGTTTCTGTAAGCTCATTATCCAGAGCTCTGCGCTTCTGATTTGCTTGCACAGTCAACTTTTCTATTTGAAGGGTTAATGCCTAAAATGAAAGGATATGAAAATATTTGGAAATTATGTATTTGAAAATAAATAGATCACATTTTATAAATTCTTAAAACCCTGCTACAATCAGGGGTTGAATTATTGAGGTATTAATTCTACTGTGTTTTAGAGAACAAAAAATTGACAGTGTAGCCTCCCAAATTTTCAGTCAGTAGATGAGGCCATAAGAACCAGCAGTGCAGCAGGCCATAAGAACCAGCAGGCCATAAGAACCAGAGTGCAGCAAGGCCAGAGTAACCCTCCATTGTGTGCAAATGTGTGTGTAGTGTCCTTGGCATACAGCAGTGAGACTGTTTGTGTAAACTAAAGTTTCTGGGTTAAGTATTCAATGAGTAAAAATCAAATTCCTCCTCACTGTTTTTAAAGGCTAAAAAGAATCATAACCAGGGTTACTTATCTCTACATTAATAATATACTCAGGAATTCACCCTTATAAACTCTGAACTTTTGACTGGAATCTCTCTTTATTCAGATAAATATGTTTATGTCTTCCATTATTCCAGGTAGCTTTACTGAATAAGCTGTAGTTTGTTCTCAGCAATATTAACAAATACTGTTCTAAAGGGAAATCCTACACTACCCATCCATACTTGGTGTGAATTTTTGAACAAACTCCTCTGAATTCAGTGGCATTGTTTTCTAGACTTTATTATCTATTTGTACATCCTCTCAAAAAATTTAGACTTAAATTTTACCCAGATGAACAAGCAAATTGATGTCTTTGATCATGCTTCTCATTTTTGTAAAACCTGTTCTCTCTGAACTTCAAAAGGAGCCTCATTTGGAGTTGCACCGTTGTGCTAAATGGAAACCAGCTTCCAAGCAGTGTTGTACAAAATCTTGTCTTCATTTTATCTGACTTGATAACATAACAAGGTCTTCGAATGATAAAATGGTTCTCCACTTGGTTTCTGAAAATTTTTGTCTTTTCTACTTACTCCTAGTTTCCCTTCATCTTGCTGTGCATACTTTTGAATGGCAAGAGCATCATTATCTGTACGATTTAATTCCTTTATCCAGCTCTCCAGAAGTTCCTCATCACAGTTCATCTGTTGTTTTAAGTTTTCCAGCTTCTTAGTGGTTTTATTTATTGTGTTCTAATAAAATAAGAGAAAATTAAAGGTTCAATATCAAATGTCTAATATTCATTGAATAGTAATTGAAGCAATCAGTTCAAGCTACTGTAACAAGTCTACCCACATCTTGTCCACAGAATTGAGTTTTCTTTTCTCTTAATTGTGTGTTATACTTGCGGAATGCTATTGGACATCTAGTCTTAAAGAAGAGACAAGACAGTAGGTTGCCACAAATTTAAAATGCAAAGAATTTTAAACAGAAAAGTCAGTCTCTGGCAAGATATACCCATATGCAGGGTATTTGTTCCACAGAATAAACAGATTTGAGGCATTGAAAAGTAAAGTTTCTCCCTCACTCATTAAGGCCCAGTTGTTAGACCCTTAGCCTACATATCAATTTTCAAATGTGACCTCTTCACGTGACTGTGAAGAGAGTTCCTGACAGAAAAATGAGAGAATCTAGATCCAGCTGAATAGTGTGAATAGCTTCATCCTGCTACCCATTCTGAGATACTGGAGATTACAAACAGCCTTAATCAGATGAAAAAGAGCAAATAAAAAAAATTAAATAATGAATAGAAAGAAAAAGAGACAGTTCCAAACCCAGAAAACCACCTGTAATTGGGTAGCATTAGATTACTTCTTAACTTAAAAAAAATTTTTGATATTGAAATCATGACCCAAGTTTAATTTATGTAGAGAAGAAGACTTGCTACTGACAATTTAATTTTTAAACCATTAAGAAAATACATGTGAGAATTAGCAGCATGGTGATATGGATGTGTGGCTGTGTATTTGGCATTAAGAACAGAACTCTTTCAATATCTAATTAATATTTGCTAAGTCTTGACCAGTCTATGCAAGGAGATTCTCAGTGTCACTCGCCTATGCAGGGAAAAGCCCATCCACATCATCTACTAGAGTATACAAGCTTTGATTAGAATTATCTATTCTTGACTTATGCTATTGCTGCTGTATGTGGGAGTGAGGACAAGCCATAAAATTCTGCAGTATAGGTGAGGTGCTCCCTTCCAAAAATTTCAAACCTTACTTCTTGAATGTTCTTCTTTTGTTTCAAGGAAGCTATCTCATCTTTCAGTCGTTTAATGTCGTTTTTAAGACGTCCATGTTCTCTCTCAGCAAGGGCTTTAAAGTGATGTTCAGTTTCAATTTCATTCTCTTTGGCTTTGTAAAGAGACTGCAGAATAATAAAGTTCAGTATTTTACAATAAAAGGTATACATCAACAAATTTTTTTTCACATACAATTGAATCCCAAGTCAGACATGGTGTGGTTTTGCCATGTAAATGAAGGAATTTTCAGAGAAAATTTATTAGTTTGATTTTAGTATCTCTACAAGTATTCTTATGTATACATTTATACACCTTGTATCAAGTATCCACAGATCAACATTTTATAGCCCTAAAAACTCAATCCTAAGATTTTTCACCCAAGATTCAGAATCTTAAACTTTCAACATCAAAATTTCAGTCTCTTGATCACCACTGACTTTATATCAGATTCAGGAGGCACAGCAAAAAAAACATTTTATTGTTCTATGCTGAGACAGACCTCCTGTGCTGGCCTATAGCAGTATTTATGTATTGTCTTTCTTTTAATTCAAATAAAAATTTGAATCTAGCACCAAAGAAAATTAAGTTGTTCACCGGCAGGGAAGTTTCTTAAGACTTTTTAACCCAGGATATTTTAGCTGAAAGGTGTAAATCTTTGTCTCAAGACTTGTTAGAAATCTAAACCAGCCCTTTTAGCCAGTTAATTCAGAGTGTAAGTAAAGACTTAGATCTTGACCATCTCACTTCATTTTTCATGTCTATGAATTGTCTTCACTAGCATTTCACAACTAATTCTTCACCATTATAAAGATTATAAATTTATTTTTCTCTTACACTGGTGTTTTTCTTGACCAATTTTTCTTTTGTTATTAATATCTACAAAAGTCCCCATTCATCAAAATTCTAATATGCAGCCTTCCTGGCTTTTTTCAAGGGTCATTTGAACTTGAGTGGTCTTCTTAAGGACCATCAAATAATAACACTGAGGTACGTAGTGTAACTTTCGTTTCTTTGTGGAAATCCTGAAATAAAGACCTAATAAATCTCTAACAAAGCTGGCAAAATAGATAGGGATACCAACCACAGAGAGATACTTAGGTTACAGGTCTGTTTGATAAAACAGATCTGCTAGAAGTGGCGATTTACCTGCGAGACGCTTATCTCCTGTCTCACGTTCTTCAAATGAGACGTCATTGCTTCTATGCGCTCCTCAAAGTTGGCCAACTCATTTTGCAGGTTCTCTCTTACGTTTAGCATCTTCTGGAGCTGTATAAGAGTTAGAATCGTCAAGTTACTGTTTGCGGTTGAGTGCTTACTACCTGCAACTAACTAAAAATAGTCATTGCAATTATTAATGAAACAATAACGTACAAAGTGGCTGCTACGTTCCTCCAAAGCAGTTTAATGAGGGATTTCAGGAGAAAACCCGGAGCTTTGCAAAGGGAAGGCACAACTCGCGCTGCTGCTCCCGAGGGGCTCGGGGGATGCGCGGGTCCCACGCTCGCAGGCGGGGATCTCCCTCCCGAATCCCCGGGCAGCTCCGCGGGACTCGTGGGGTTTCCATCCATCCCTCCATCCCTCCCTCCCCGGCCCCGGGGGAAGGGCGGTCTCCTCTCCCTGCCGGACGGGGGCCCGCCCTCACTTCGTCCTCCAGCGCCTTGTTCTCGGCGTTGGCCACGGGGATGGCGAAGCCGGGCTCCCACTGCAGCTCGGCCAGCACCGAGGCGGCGGAGCGGCCGTACAGGCTCTCCATGGCCGCGGAGGGGCCGCGCAGAGCCGGGGCTGCTGCAGGGCCGGAGCTGAGGCGGCTCTGGGCGCTTGGCAACGGCGGCAACGGCCGGGAGGGGCCTCGGGCGGCTCCGCCCCGCTCCTCCCGCGCGGGCCCGGCCGGGCCTGGGGCTGCGGGCCTGGGGCTGCGGGCCTGAGGAGCGCCGGGCCCGGGGCGGGATGGGCGTGGCTGTTTGCGGGCCACCGGGCCGGGCATGGTGCTGTGCCCTTCGTGGCCGTGCTGCGGAGGGAGGTGTCAGCCCCAGAGCCGCTGGCAGCGCCTCAGAGCCCCCCGGCTCTGGCCCGAGCCACGGCTGCACCGGGAGTGGGGCCGGCAGAGGGGCGGCTCATCTGCCGCTGGGGACACCCGATAGTCTGGGGCTGATACCACCTGCCACCGGTGACACCGACTGACAGAGTCTGGGAGAGGGCTCTGTACATGTCCCGTTTCTGAACAGGCTTTTGGCATTATCTCCACAGCTAACGTGTGGGTTTCCTGAGCCACGCTGCATTCAGGTGACCATAAACACTAATGCAACGTCCTTGTGAATTTGCCTGTCATCTTTTGAAACCATCTGTTCTTCTGGGTTGCAAATTCCCTGTACCACTGAGTTCCACCATTCGCAGACCAAGACAGACACAGCACTCTTCGCAGGAATCACAGAGCCATAGAATGGTTTGGGTTGGAAGGGACATTAAAGATCATCTGGTTCCAACCCCTGCAGTGGACAGGGACACCTTCCACAAGAGCAGGTGGCTCAGAGCCCCTTTCAACCTGGCCTTGAACTCTTCCAGGGATGAGGCATCCACAGCTGCTCTGAGCAACATGTGCCAGCATCCCACCACCCTCACAGAAAAGAACTTCCTCCTAATAACTAATCTAAACCTACTCTCTTTTAGTTTGGATACATTCCTCCTTGTCCTGTCACTACATGCTCTTGTAAAATGTCCCTCTAAGAAGTAAGGGTAGCCTTGATGCAGAAACCCTCTGTTGGTGAATTGTCTGGCTAAAGCATCTGAAAAGACATTAAAGGAATTAATCAAAGCATGATTCAAAGGCACCTGAGCCAAACGGCAATTAGCATTGATAAATGTTTGGGAGGTGGTTTGAGGAGCAAGGAGTTTGCAGTGAGATATGTTGTGAACATGGCCCCATGGCAGGCTAGCAACACTGACCACAGCAGAAGACCTTGGTCTTGCTACATGTCTATAAATGTATCACAGGATATTTTCAGAGAAGAAAAGTTTGTCAAAGGACAGCGAAAGTCAGACTTGATGAGGATGCACCAAAAGGGAGACTTGTGGTGTTGTGCAGATTATTGCTGATCATTTCACTGATCATCCCCTGAGAACAGCCCTGAGATCAGTCCTGCATTATTCTTAAAGTGTTGAAAGAAAAACAAACAACACTGTATGGGAGCAACAGTTTCTTAAAAATAAAGGAATGGTACAGGGTTCAGTACCTGAAGCTACCTGTGAAAACAATAAAGATGTCATGGGGAAGATCTATTTTGCCTTGTGTCTTACCTGGCACGGTTGTCTGCAGATGCTTGTAAGAAGTGCTGAATAATATTTTTTAAGAATCAAGGAAAACGTAGTGTCTTGAGACAATAATTGGCAACAAGCAGCCTCCTGCCACCTTCCTGTTTGCCCTTTGGGATGTATGAAATTGTGATGGCCAGTGTCCTGTGTTTTGATCTTGCTGTACACTTTCCCAGTCTGCAGCTCAGTGGTGATGTGTCTGATTGTGCAAATGATGTGCTGAGTACAGTTAGTGTCTTCCAAAGGGACATGGGATGATTGGATAACAGAAAGATGCAGATGATCTGTAGGAAGATGAAAGATAGCCCTGATATATGGCCATTAAGATAAAGAGAAACTTGTATAGGCGGAAAATTCAAACTTAAGATATATATATTCCTGATTCTAGCATTTGTAGAGGACACTTCTACAAGATGGACATGTGTAGACAGGTGGCTTTTCAAAATGAAATCTTAGGACCAGAAATGGGGATGAGCACAAAGGGATCAGGGCAGAGGTGATGCAGGGGTGTGATGACAAGGAGGGAGCCTCAGCTGCTTGGATGGTGCTGGGTGAGCACATGGCCTGTGGAGGACTGAGCCTTTTGACCCCCTCAAGGGTTGTGTGCCAAGAGCCACCTATTGCAGAGTGCAGGGAGGTGACCTGGCTCAATGGAAAGGTGGAATTCCAAAGGCACTACAGGCTACTAGAAAGACAGCAGAGACTACAATGGCACATCCTTGTGTACATATTAAGGGCCTTTCCTACCTGAAATAAGAACCACCTTTTACTCACTGTATGTGAAGAATAAATGCAACTTGCCTGGCAGGGGTTTTAAATTGGCACCTGTAGTTCATTGTGGCATTGCAATGATGAGCACCTGATAATCTTGTATTATCCAAGCAGAGCTTGTGTGTGGAAGAACATGAGACCATGTAGTACCTGAGAAGGAGAAAGCAAATTATTGGAAAACTGTTATTAGGTGAGCAATCAATCCTGTTCACTAAGCAAGGCTTCCAGGGAAAAAATGGTAATTTATAAACATGTGCCTCAATGTGTGCATGAAAGAAATCATATTAAATCAATCTTAATGCAGTTAGTTAAATTACATACCAAACTTTTGAATTTTTGTCATCGTAAATATACTGTTCACATATTTTTGAGTACAGATTTGTACATAGTGTCTGAAAAGTATAAAGTGTTGCATGAGTAAAGAGTATTTCACAGTTTGCATGGAAATTCCACCCCCCTCACTTTCTCTTGCCTGCTGCTGACTAAACAAATGTCCATGATATGTTTTTGTTCCTATGCTTCGTCCTTTCTCCTGCCTGTGGAAATGTGTTCAGTAAATGCAGAACTGTTTGCCAGACGTGCTAATCCACCAGATGGTGCTGCGTGTCTGTGGATTCAGGGGGGTTTGGTTGGTGTCTCTTTTTTAAAATAGCACCAGTTATCGACTCTTCAGTTAAAAGGGAATATAAAATTCCTGTTCTAACACAAATATATATACACACACAGAAGGTTGTTTTGTTTTATTTTTTTAATTATATCTCTCACTTTTAAAGGTGTCAGAGGAACAGGAGTACTTGTAACGACAAACTGTTTTCCTGTTAACATTCCTTTTGGGTTGAATTTTCACTTATGTAGACCACTGTGCCCATTTGTTCAAAAGACTTAATGTAAAACCACTGTTTCTGGCCCTTAAAAGACCTAAAGTTCCTCATGTACCTATTAAAAAACATTTTTTTTTTTGTTTATGCCCAGTCTCCTTAAACTGTTATCTGTGTGAAAATCAAGATTTCAATGATGGATTTCTTTCTAATACGTGATACTTTTGCTATATAAAATATGGGAAAATATTTTTTTCTGACTGTACATCTAAGCCATCCTCTGAAAAAAGACACATTTAAGGTATTATTGGATTATTTATAACTATCCCAGTGTAGCCAGTTGGTGTCAGTTAATCATTGTTTATAATCAATTTCCCATGTGAATCCACAAGTGGCAGGGTGTTTGATTCTGGGATGTAATGGCCCACACTGTATCTTCTCTTTCAAATGGGTCCACTAAGGCTGCTGGCACAATGGAAGAAGCAAAAATAGGAAGAGAGATTGAGGGGACCACACAAGTGAGTGTGAGATCAGAATGTGCAGGCAGTCTGAAGGATGGAGGATCTGTCATGATAATGACTGAAGTATTGACTAAAAACCAAATGTCTTTATTTTAAGATGGATCTCCTGACTTTTCCTGGGTAGGAGAAGCACAACTGCATAAAAAGGAGACTTGCTTGTAATTTATGTCTGATGTGTTATCAGTTATGTTTACTCTATTGCTAACCAGTGAATAATATAAATTAACAGCAATTTAATACATTGGTCTTGGGGGAAAAAAAAATACAAATATGAGCCAAAATCAAATACTTTTGAAATTTGAGGAAGTTTAAATTTGTTCTCTTTATCCTGTTCTATACTTCCTGCATAGTTGTGCTGGCAAAGGCTGTAATATTGCTGGTACAGTGCAGTGGCTTTTGTGTGCTGGAGATAGGTGCAGAGGACAAAAACCCCATCCTTCTGCTGCAATATGAATTTAAAAAGTTACTGTAAGACAATATGTGCCATAGGGTAATTTTTTTTACTTGTAGGACCCGAGGGTGAAGCAAGCACTGGGAGGGCAGCTGTGAGAGTGATGCCTTTGGTACAGGCAGGAGTGATGGGCAGCTGTGAGAGTGATGCCTCTGGTACAGGCAGGAGTGATGGGCAGCTGTGAGAGTGATGCCTCTGGTACAGGCAGGAGTGATGGCAGCTGTGAGCAGTGCCTTTGGTGCAGGCAGGAGTGATGGCAGCTGTGAGAGTGATGCCTTTGGTGCAGGCAGGAGTGATGGCAGCTGTGAGAATGATGCTTTTGGTAGAGGCAGGAGCAATGGGCAGCTGTGAGCAGTGCCTTTGGTAGAGGCAGGAGCGATTTGTGGAGGGGCAGAGCAGCCCCTCCGTGCCCCGCCCGGCAAAGGCGCTGCCCGGTGGGGCGGGGTGTGCCTTCTCCAAACACTGCTCAGAAAATGTTCATGTAAAACCATTACCAGGTTTTATTTAATAACCTCCTAACCCTCTCTCTCTCTCTCTCTCCTCCTCCTCCCCTCTGTTCCTCTAATGCCTTTTACAGCTCTTGCTGCACAGCGTGAAGCCTCAGAGCTGTATTCATCAATGACTCACACCCTTGCTTAGGGGCCAATTTTCATGGAAGCTATACAGGAAAATTTTGAAATGCACCTATCTCATGCAGGGCACAAGATGATTTCTCTATTCATTACTATTCCAAAAGGACTTGTTGTCCTTTGGAAATGTTCACATATTGCTTACATTTGTGTGTGCATGCATACATGTGCAGAGCTAACTTGCCTTTAGATTTGAGTGGTCTAAAAATAAAAATGTATTGTTATTATCACTGACACTAGTCGGCTGAAGGGTAACTAAGGGCCTGCTTACACTGAGTGAAAGCAGACAAATGCAGAGGAAAATGCAGCATTGTGCGTTAGGTGAGCAAATTCCACAGACTCAAGCACAAAACTTGTTAAAAATCACCCTTTTGTTTGATGCTATGAGTAGCGGCTTTCTGAGGAATTTGGGAGTAAAGCCAAGGACTTACTCTGAGAAACAAAACTGCAGTTTTGCCTCTGAAAGCTTTTCATGTGGGTTTTCAAGGTTACAGTACCTTTCTAAAGCCCTCCAAGAAAGCAAGTTCATTCTCTTATGACACCACGAGTTAACTCAAGTTTTAACTCTGGGGGTAAACAGAGGTAAAATCATAGAAATTATTATCCAAAATGACCTTTCAGTTTAAAACCTATCTGACAGGAGGGGAATTGTTACTGCAAAATTGCCAGTCATAGACTAATTGCATTCTCAGGGGTTGCTAATTATATACAAAATTACTTTAAACAGTTTTGGGGAAGAGATTGAGACTTACTGCTTAGCATAAAGCAGTTTATTTACGCATGTACAAAGTAGCTTACATCCCTAAGGGATTAAACTTATTTCAATATTTTACTGTAAGTTGTTGTAAAAATTGTGTCATGCAACGATGAATCAGAAGTGGTAGGAAAAACAGGGCAAAATATACTTTTGCTTTTCATAATTTTTCCAACAGGCATTTCAAATTGTAATTCTAAAAATAGCTTTTTCCTTCACTTTGTTTCTTAAACAGAATGGAAAAATCTCTTTCTGCAGATCAGGACCATCCACTGGCATTAATTTCTACCTTCTGTCTGTGCAGATGAGTTCCTCAAGAATGTGTTAAAGGTTGGATTTGGTTTTTCCTTATTTGTTGATGTTGTTTTGCTGAATGAATTCTGATAACAAAACTTTTTGCTTGACAGATGAGCTTTGTCCTTGGCCTAACAAGAGAGCATTGTCTTACAGGAATGCACAGATTTACCAAGCTCCACATCTGTGTTACACAGATCAGAAAAATTCATGGCCCTGTCAGAGCCAAAAAATAGCAGTGAGTCCTTTAGAGATGACAAAACAGAGGCATATTCCCTCATATTGCCCAGAATACCAAGTAGGAAATGAGAAAATTTTTATTTTGTGTTTTATTTTCAGGCACAGCTTTAGCACCTCTGTGAAAGTAGTGGCTGTTTTGTTTACAATGGGTAGCCTGTATCCAGTTCTTCCTTCCCAAAGTCCATTTGTGCTGTAGAGAATATGTGGGGATTGTGAATGTACTCGTAAGTAGCATTCCACAGTTGAACTAATTGCCAGGCCAAGCAAGGGACCACAGTAAATGGATGAATAATTTGATCCAAGATGGATTTGTACTCTACCAACACAGCCTGAAATCTTCTAATGCTTTTGGATTTGACTGTGAGCTGTTCATTGTTGTTTGAGCCTGTTCTTTTCTATTACCATATTTTCTCTGGATATCATTTCTGTGTACCTTATCTTTGTATAAAAGGCCACATCTTTACCATATTTCCAGGGAGTAGTCAGTAGAGGCGTACAAAATTTACTGCTGTAGACCAAAATATGACAGATAAAGGTAGTGCATTACAAAGTTCTTGCCCTCAATCATGCAGAAGGCTCTCTATGCTTCTGTGAGCGGTGGAACCAATGTGGCTGCACTGTAATGGGAGAAGGGTTAACAGCAAACCAAGACATTTTCTGCAGCAAAAAGAGATGGAATCTTCTCTAAGCCATTACCTTTTATGTAATAAACAATGTCAGTGGTCAATAGAGGGAGTTTTCTTACCCTAATCCCCTTCCATTTAGCTTAAAATAGAAGTGCTATTAGTTTGACAAGCGGGTTGGTGTATCATGAAGCCTGGTCATACCTGGCTGCATGTTAAATTTCACTGCTAGCAGACAGGTTGCTCCAGTAGCTTTTGTCTATGCTTTCCTTGAATAAAATACAGTAACACATGCTAGAGCTTCAGTGGTGTTAGGTGCTTTTGTTAGATATGTCTATTGATATGCTGTAGTCTTTTTGGAATATAGAGTGTATTGCTTTTTATTACAGGTTTTATTGGCAACATGAAGTTGTGATTAGCTTCTCCTGTACTTTTAGCTTCTATTGGCTCTGAAAATCCAGCTCTAATTACTAATGGATACTTTCCAAAATAATTTCCTTCTGGTAAAGGATGCACATAACCTGTTATCATTAGATATTTGCTGGCAGTACACAAAGCTTGTACTTTGACTAACCCTTAAAGGAGGAGAAGGTTTGATAAAAGAGAAAAGCCAAAAGCCATTATATGTTCTCAAAGTACTGAGGAATATAAAGATTATGACAGCATATCTGTCCTTCCACATACGAGCTGTGACTTCCAGTGGATGTGATGTTCCTCAGGGATGCAGTGAGATGTGACAGAATGGCCACACAGCTGAGTGTTTCATGTCTGAGCAGCCCTCAGCTCAGTTACAGGACACAGAAAAACAGGGCTTCATGGCAGCATGTTTTCCTAGTGTTACATATAAACAGCACCTCTCTCTGCTGTCCTTTGAGTGCAGCTACGGTGATCCCTTTCCTGACCATCAGTTTTCTTGTGTCTTCTTTTATGCTTCCAAAATATGTTTATTTGAAGCAGAGTTGAAATAAAAAAAAAAAAATGAAGCACGAGATTAGAAATGAAGAAAGTTAGTCCTACTTAACGGTATGAAAGGTTATATGCAGGAGCAGTGAAGACTGCAAATCCATCCTTTTTATTTTTTTTTAATTTTTAAAAAAATTTGGTTTGGTTTCTGTTTTTATCACTTTCTTTATAAACAGTGTAATGGTAAAGCAAGGGCCAGAGGCCTTCCAGTTACAGAAGGGTGATCAAAGAGAAGAGCCTTAGCCTGACCTTAGCCACAGCCATTTCCAGCTCTTTGCTGAAATTTCAAGCAACTGCAATTTCTTCTCTTCCCTACTTGTGGTTGTGAATTCTCAGTGCTTGAATTCTGCTGCTTCTGGCTTATAAATCCTGTGTCTGTAGTAAGTTTCTTCATTTTTGTTCTGTTTTTGGCAGTACTGAGGGAATCAGAACACTTTTAATTGTTTATTCCTTAGCAGTTCTGTATTTTGTGGAAGGAACTTGCCCTTCCTCCTGCCAGCATCCATGAAGCCAGAGAACACCTCAGAGTTGTCAAGGCAACAGGTTTTGCTTGGGGAGCTGCAAAAGAGAAAGGGACAGGAACGTCCTCCAGAGAACCAAGGGCTTTTGTTGCAGGGCACAGGAACATGTACGTGGTCCCTTTACTGCAGACTCCATCTCTGTGTGGGTTAGGGGAAGGAGAAGTCACTCACAATGCAACATAATGAGGTGGAGCTCCTGAGAACAGCATCCTGATACACACTCAGGCCCAAATTGGGCTTTTCTTCAGTGTGTTTGTTCTCTTGTGCAAGGCCACATTGAAATACTGGCATAAATCAAGTGAATTTAGCCTTTTGGCGGGGAAAGGGAGCTTGGTTCTCTTTACTACCTAGAACTTTTAGCAAGCAAAGCATTCTATTTAAAAATTTTATCACTGTTCAGTGCTTCAGAAGGATGTCTATTCCCCTAACTGGATTCCTGTGGTGATCTTGCTTGTTTCTGCTGGGAGATTTACTTCTCATGCTGGACAAACCTTACAAACAATGAACAAGCTCCTTTTCTAGAATAAGGCACAGGGCTCACCTGAACCAACAGACCTGTGCTACAATTTGCCTGGTGCAGACTGTGGGCTGCATGAATTCAACACAGAAAATGCCATTGCAAGAGTGCTAGAAATGCATATAACCTAGCAAAAGTTCCTTCATTTTGTCCCAAGGACAGGATCCAAGGGCTCTGTCTGCATCGTAATATTTCTGGTATTTCTTCTGCTTCAACAGCCAACAGTTAGAAAATCTTACACCTGTATATTAAAGTTGGAATACTCAATGCATATTTTTTGGAGGCATGAAAAATTACGCATTTCCCATTAGACATACAATGAGGCTATCAAAGGTTTAACAAAGTATTTTGGAGGGGGACATCAGATGGGCCCAAGACTTGTTGCTGTGCTTAGTATTTGGCACGCAGTGTCACCCTCTTCATGCAGGAGTGACTTGATATGTCTGAAGTGCATATTTGCTGTCATGTTACTGCTATGTGCATAGTAAAATGCTATATAGGACATGGCATAATCTTGTTTGATATTATGATCCTGTAATTTTCTTTAAAAAGATTAATCTTGTAAATACTGTAAAGTTATATTAGTAGTTACAGTAAGCTGTTTAAGATTTATGCAGTAGCATTATTTATATTTATAGCCAGTGACCTTGATACCTTCTACTTAGAGTTGAGATATTTTTGTGTTACTTTGTTTCTTTATTTTTCTTGGCCTTGGTAAAAAAAAAAGGCACCCCAAACAAATAAACCAAAAAGCTGTTAGATTTTTGATTTTCAAAAGATATTCCAAACTTTTACAAACTGTGATACACACAGAGATTTTGGAGATTATTTTAGCACTTACTGTCATTTCATGTAGTCATTTAATTCATTAGGGTATGAGTAAGGTACACCTAGAGAGACAGGACATTATCTGTGTATTAGCCTCTTTGAAGTGCATTTTATTGTTGTATCAGTCATTGCAGAATAAGGTTCTGAGCCTAAGAGCACAGATGAAAATATATACAATCCCTTTAAAAGGTGGAATATTTGAATTTAGCTTGCAACATAGTTGCATGAAATTATCACTCCTGTCATGTCAGCTGAAATATCAGAAATCCCATTTCTAATCCCTTCCATGTAATGTGGCACAGGGCCATAGATACATATCAGCCACAAAGAGAGACAGCACAGCCTTTCCGACAGGCTCCGCAGGCTGCCTACAATTCAATCCCCCCTCTCCAGCCTCTCCACCCACTGGTTGAGCCTCTTGTTGCCCTTCCAACACCTAATACACTCCTGACACAATGGAGGGAGGGCAGGAGCAGTGTGGTGAAAAATCAGACACTGCAGACAAAAACTTGACAGACTGTCTTCCTCCCAGTGCCACAATATGAACTGGCCAAGTGAAAAGTGATGGCCATTATCCTGTCTCACTGAATGACTTAAATGACTTACAGCCTCATGCAGAGAAAGTTCTTTGGACTATTTCCGGGGGTGTTTAAATTTAATTTGCATGATGAGATGTACAAGGTAGGTTTTTACACTTGGAGCAGCTTCACTTTTTCCTGACTCCCATGTAAAGGAAGGATAATTTCACTGAAGTCACTGAAGTAACATCATTATCAAATGGATGTTGGGAGAGCATCTTCACAATCCTTAGGCAACTTTCCACTCGTTGCTCCTCTATGCTCACGATAAGCTCCTATTTACATCTGCCCTGAGTCTGAGGTTTCTGGGCATGTTGGGCACTCCTCCAGCACTGCACATCTCAGGAAAGGTGGCTCCTTATGGAATGTTCAGTGTTGTACAGGACACAACCTGAGTCAACAACCAGGAGTCTCATGCACCCAAGCAACTTCTATGCTGACAACAATCTGGAAAATATAGGTGTTCTAATAAGCACAGTGTTGTATTTACAGCTGTACAGATGCTGCCTCAGGTTCACATGAACGTTTTGTCTTTGGCATTCCAGGCTAGCACCTATATCTGGGATGCTGGCCATGCCTCTCTTTCTTTACTTTGTCACAAATCGTGACTTGAGATACTTTTCTCTCTGAAAGTTTCACTAAAATGCATAAGCTCCAGTGAAAAGTTTCAATTCAGAGAACTGATTTGTTGAAGAATTTCCAGCAAGTTCTTTACAAAAGCTCTGATAAAAGCAACTCCTCTCCGCCTCCCTGCCCAGTGACTCCTGCTAATTCGAAAGTGTATCCATGGACTTGAGAAGAGCAGCTGTAAGATCCAAAGCAGCCAGAGAGAGAGAGGGACCAAGAGCTGTGTACTTCTGTAATTCTTGTATCACATGGGAATTAGAGGCACCAAGCCTGGCTATTCCCTGTTGTGTGCTACAGCTTCTGGAGCCTGACCTGACCAGTAAATCCTTTAATTACTTACAACTGGGCCATACTTTCATACACGTTTAGAAGCCAGGAGAAGGCTGCTTGGTACCACTCACCAGTTGCTGTCAGTGTGTACAGCTGTTAGAAAGCACACATGGAGCAGCCATGAGCAGGATGTGCTTCCTGGGCTTTTCCATCTCCCAACCACACATCTGGAGCACCCATGGACAATGTGTCTCCCAGCCTGGTGGGGCACAGCACATCCTTGAGCATAAAGCTTTCTCTGAGAGCACCTCAAGCCATGCTCACATGAGCAGCATGTCTGCTCTGCAAGCACACTGGAGTATGACTTGAGAGGCAGCAGAAGATGCTGCTTGTCTTGAATTTATCCCTAATGTATATAAGATGCTGTAAATAACAGCAAGCCAAAAAAAATTCAGATTGTTACTAGTGCAACATACCAGAAACTGCTTTCTTCCCTTTGCAGGGGAAATGTATTTAGCAATCTCTTCCCATTTATTATTTCTGATGGAAGCAATATATTATCACATAATTAGCCAATATTTCATATACCTGAATCCACATTCATCCTTCCAGCAGCATCCTCCATCTTTTCTCCCTTCCTTGATTTTTTTGGAATTTGTGGTTAGGCAGCATTTATAGTAAAATGATATTTTTTTTAACTATTACTTACAGAAAATCAAATAATAATATGTGCTATTTTTCATTTTTTTTAACCTTTGTTCTGATGTGCTAAAATCATGGTTTTTGGCAGTTGAGCACTCTCTTGATGAAGCCTGAAGTACATGACAATATGAGGCAAAATTCATTATCAAACAAAGAGTGCAGTGAACTTTGCAGCAAATCATCAGAAAGTGATCTTTATTTTCTCTCTGGTCTTCCTCTAAATGTGATTTGCACTCTTATGGAAAGAGGACTTTGTGCTGGTTTTGACGTTACATACAAATAGTCTTGCTTTGTAAAATTCTCATTATGTCTGTTTACATTTAGCAGCAGCGCTATTGATTCAAGCTGTACTGATTGGAAAGCAGAAGTCTTTAATGCTAAGCCCCTTCAAAGTTTTTCATACATTTATGGCATTTTTCCAGCGTTGCTGACAAAACAGCATAGAGATGCTGGAAGGAAATGCTCCAGCTGCAGGGATGAGTGAAGCCAAAAAGTAACATCCAAATAGAAATTATCCAGTTCGTGATTTCACTTTGATCACCAGATGTTTGTCGTGTGACTTCAGCATCAGAGAACACAAAAGAGGAGGCTGTGATGGTGTGGTGCTTGGCTTGAATCTTACACAAGGGCTCATAGCTCAGCAATAGATAATACACAAATAGTTATTGGCTTTTTCCATTTTTTGAGAAATTCCTTGCTTTATCGTGATATTGACTACAGCAAACGATGTCCTCCTGACAAGTTTTGCTTTGTTTTCTCAATTCTTTAAACTCTGAAAGACTATGGAAGCAGAGCAAAATACACTCCAGATTAATTGTATAGTTTACTCTGGTTTAGTTGGTAATTTGTCTCTATGAAGACCTGGGTTAGTGATAGTAGCAAATGATAAAGAGCATTATTCTCCACCCCTAAGGGTTTCAGCTTTAGATTTGTATCTTTTTCCCAGTTTTAACACTGGCAGTCATTTGATTTAACTGCCTCCAATACAATGTACTTAAGGGAGCTTTTTCCAGGTTCTCTTAGTTAAGAATTAGTTGAGGCATTTCAAAATGCACAGAATTGAAAGGACAATTTACAGTTTTCAAGTTGTTACCCTTTATCATCTTTGTCAACCATCTCATACAGTGCAAAGCTCCATCTAAAATCTTCTCAAATTTTTGCTCTTACTAACCTCACAGGATGGCTGATGCAAAATTTGGCTGCTTCAGAGATTAAAAATCTCTTGAAATGTCCATTCTTAACTTATCCAGGGCCTGTTTATAGCTACTTATTCTCATAATTGAAAAATTATATGATGCATGCCATAGAATTTCTAAGTGAATTTGGACAAATGACTTAATCACTGTGTTTGACTTATCCCAAAGCAGGAGTTTTTTCCCCTCCATCCTCTCCCACCTGGCCACACATTTACTGCCTCAGGTATTTGCCAGTTCCTTTACTGATCTGTGTCAGTACCTTACTGTGCTTGGTTTTGAAGGGGTATTTTTATGCTGGAATAGTGAACTAGGGCAGCTCAGCAAGTGGCCTGGGGAGCACAGAGAGAGGCAGGGCCTGGCAGTTACATTTCTGTTTTACCTTGCTCTGGAACTACAGCCTCATTTCTAGATTGATAAAGTACGATAATTCATTTCTTCCCCAATATTTGCATGATAATTCTTCCTTTTCCAACATTTTACCCAATTATCTGTTTAGATTTTAAGTTCTGCAGATCAAAGGCTGTCTTTTAGTGACTTGCACAGTGACAACAGTGGATCCCTACATTTAGATATCAAGACAGTGCAGATACAAGACCACCACAGAGCATTTTTTGATTGCTGACCTACCTTCCTTTTTGTGTTGTGCTGCAATTTTATCCAGCTTTACTGAAAACAGATTATATTCTCTGCCATTTGCTTCCAGCTTATTATTTATCATTATATATGATATAATGTGAATTTTTAATTAAGTAAACTTCATTTTTCATTAGTGCAACAGCATGTTTCATTAACCATATAAATTCCTGCTTTTCTTTATTTCATGAAAGTTTCTTACTTGTGAACTTCCTTGACCTACTTAGCAGTCCTAACAGCAAATAGCATTGATCCTCTTTTTCTGTTAACCTCTGAAATGTGTGATATCAACTTATGACATAGGTTTTAATGTAAGATGAAATAAAGCCACCTATTATTTTGGAGTCTGGACAAAAATTATGTATTTTATAATAGGTGCTTTTATGTGAAACAAAGTGTTCTTAACATTTTTAACAATTTCTGGATGTACTGTCTCCACCTTTCACTATAGTATTTTGCATATGTCTGGGATTTCTGGGTCTGTTTCTCACAGGAATGTTGAGAGAATTTCATGCTTTCACATTTTTCAGCTGTAATACTATTTACTTTGAAGAGAACTGAATATCCTCTAGTATTCTGCCAGGTCCCTCTCTAGACTTCCACACTGAGGTAGTTTTATTTGATCCTTTTATGTGAAAGATTAAATTTCCTTGTGTTGTGTGGTGAGATACCAGTGCTTATTTTCAGGAAATTATCTCATGGAATGTTCTGTGTTCTAAATTGTTTGCATCCAAATCCAAAATGCCAGGAGCCTTTGTTTCACTAACAGAACATCTGATTTGCTATTGTGGTTCCAGGGAAAGTTCATTCCCCAATATTTACATCTGTTCTTCATCTTTCATTAAGGAGTCAACCCCTTAATTCTTACTTAAAAAAACCCCGAATAATTAAGATTATTAATATTTCAAATATAAATGGATAAACTTACATTGAGGCAATTGCTGGGAAGGAATTGACTGACAAATTTTGAATGTTCATTGGTTTTCAGGTATATGAGCTTACTGAAATTCAGGCATTTATTCCAAGACTTTATGCAATTTAGTAATTCCTGACTTTCTGAAATGTTCATTTAATTTACCACATGAACGCTATAGGTATTTCAGAGCCTGGTCACACTTTCTATATTCAGGCAAATATTCACTATCTCCAATTAGGAATTTTACATCTTGATAGGAGTTTTGACTGAGCAGAGGAAGCCGAATCAGTCCCACATGTTGTAGAGACTTAAAATCAGGAATTAATATGCAGCAGAGCTATGACAGTGGCTTTAATTTTACTCACATTAATTTTCACTGTTATTATTAATTAAACCCTGAAAATCAGGGATTTAATGGAAAGTGTGACAGACCTTTAATTATAGCATTTCAACAGACTTATAGTATAGGATGTCCTCTACTAGTGCACAGGACATTCTGTACTTGAGAGGGTATAAAAAGAAGTCATAGTTTTTGGTGTACTTTATGTTTAGAACATTTTTCAGTTCCTGATAAGCTTTTACTCAGAGTTGTCTGCTGCATCCGGGTAAGTTACACAGAGTGAATACTTAACTGTTGAGTTCAAGAGCAGTTTGGAAATAGAATTTTAAAATTTTTTTAATGCAATTGCTCATTATTGTTCCAAACCATCTGTCATTGTTTTAGGAGAATGGGTTTCTCACAAAATGTGTGTAGCAAAGTGCATTTTGCTCAAAGGTATGTCTACAAATTAAATTATTTTTAGACTCTAAATTTCTGACGGAAAGGCTGACCTTTTTTTTTTTCCCTGTTTGTCTACCATCTACCATAGTGGGGTCCTGACAGAATTCCTGTGTTTATTCATAATATAAGCCATAAATTGCAGTCGTTCATCCCATGTGATTTGTATCTCTGTGTCCCAAGTCTTTGCATTTTGTGTGTTCCATTGAGGCCTCACACGGAGCTGCTTGGGCCTTGGCTGTGCAGGGTGAGAGTTCTATCAAAGTGATTTACAGATAAGGGATTGTCAGGAGGGAGAGGAAACTGCAGGGAATAGTCAGCTATTGTGAGTTCTGTAATGTTTAGTACATCACATTTCAATTTGTCCAAGCATACAACCACATAATGAGCATTTTTGTGTGTGAAAATCAGTATTATGCCCAACCGGCTAATTCTTACAATTTTACCACAAATTTTGCAACATACGCTTTACAATAAAGAATGTTCCTGGATTCACAGAGATCTATGATAATTGGAAATGTCATTGAAAAGTGGAAAGAAATTAATGTAAAGCTCTATCCCTGGAAGCTGAAGGAGATATAGGCTAAAAATCTCAAAATCAGAAACAGATTTAATGTATTTGTAGCTATTAGCAATAATTAGAGCTAAACCAATCAGTGGTTATGGAGAAGCTGAGTAAGGAGTTTTTGAATATTTTTGATACTGGTAAAAACTGGTGTTTGATCAGTTGGCCACCTGTTCTCTTGATTAGATAACAGAACTGTAAGAAACAAGTGAAAACATGTATGTTCTAAAATTAATAGGGAAAGGAATTTGAGGATGTTCCATAATAGAAAGGATTTCAACTTTTCTTGATTAATTCTGAGTTTTCTAAATTTCTATACTATTCAATAGTGTTTGGATTCATATGTTTGTTTTTGTATGAGCCACTTCTGCAAACATTTTAGGCAGCTAAAAAACTACTTTTTGCTACCGATCTAGTGAAAACTGTGTGCATTTTCACTGTGTGTTCTATCCAAATGTACCTTGCACGAGGTATGTTCAACTTCATTCACTTTATAGATCTACATAAGCAGGAATGTGAATCACTGCATAGAACCTATTGCTCTGCATTAGCAACCCCTACTGAGAGGAAATTGTCCTAAAAACTAAAAACTTCTGGATTATCTTCGGGTTCATAAACACACGAGTGGCTGTGATCAAAAGTTGTTCTCTGAGATCCCAGTCCCTAGCACTCTGCTTGGCCTTTCCCTCATGATTACGCTGAGTGAGGAAGAAGTCCCTGATATGAATAAAGCTTAAATAGACACATGAAGGCAGACCTATTCTCTTCTCCACAAGCAGGACTTCTGCTGGCCATGCACAGAAGTGGCTTAAAACTCAGTTTAAGGTCTTGAGTGCTGGCCCAGGGGCTCCCATCAGCACGGGGAAAGATTGCCAAGTCCAGAAGCCAAAGAGGGATCACTATGCTCTGTGCCACCTGCCAGAGGAAGAACCCAGTGCTCAATGCCTTGTGCTCGCCCTGTGTTCACATGAAATGAAGAACCAGACTCTAAATTTGTGTAAACAAACTATTCAATTGATTCTTTTTTTCTCTACTCAGCTTTGTAAGGAATTCAGCAGAGTTTCAGAGCTCTGCAGTTTGTTTGCAATCTATGTCAGTTTTTGCCTGTACTGATGGTTTTTTATTCTTCCATATATTCTGAGCCTTTTTTTTTCATGAATGGACATTTGAAATACCTCATTGTGAAACCATTTGTTCTTAGCTGTCAGCCACATGCTCTCACTGTTTCTGTTATCCCACTCTGGCATTTATTCAGTCATCTTCTCAATCAGTTAAGAACCGCAACTCTCAGAAAACTAACCTTACCAAAAAATTAGATAGTTTTCTCCTGGTTTATTTCTGTGAACTGAAATATGGAGGTAGAGGAAGAGCAGGAGGGCTCCCCATGGTGGCAGGGAGCTGTTGGATTTGCAAGGCTGTAGTGTGAAACAATAGCCTGAGAACTGACCAGTGCTGCGTGTCTCTAGTCCCTCTTGAGAATGCAGTGTGAAATAAGATAATACCTATGGCCAATAACAAATAAATATGCATTTTATGTAAATTTAGGGAAAAACTCCTCCAAAATAATTGCTTTGAGTCATTAGGAAAACAGCTTAAGTGTAAGAACTATAGAGACTTCTTAGCAGGACCAGCATTGACTGGCTGGGTTTAGCCAAGCGCTGGGGATGTCAGCTCAGGACCAAATTGTTGTTAGCATTAGGAAATTGCCTGCTGTGTGGATGGGCTTAATGCACTATTATACGGTGTGGATGCAAATTTAATGGGCTTGAAAATAGAGAAATTGAGCCTGAAACCTGTAGGGCATGTCCTTGGCCCAAACTAACCCACACCACTTCTAAGCAGAGTCAGTCTAGCCAGGGAACTGGAAGGCATTAAACCAGTGGCTGATTAGAATCAGGACCCCGTTACTTCAAAAGGAGCTTTGGCTGGGCAGGTGACCACAATGGCTTTTTGAATTTTTTTTTGGTATTTGTATTTTTTCCAAGGAGCAGAGCAGCCATTCATTTAAATGCACACAAAATAGAAACCCAAAGTGTTAAAATGACATTTAGAAATAGCGTAGCAGTACAGACAATGTTAAAAGAATGCAATTTGAGAAGGTGTCCTTCCTCACGCGGTAATGGGATTGCCACTGTTGCTCAGCACATCACAAGAAAGTTTTATCTTAAAAGAGCAAAATAATATCATTAACAGAAAATTAAACTTAAAGTCACCATGAACTATGGACTTAAAAGACCCTCAAGAAATGAAAACCAATTGTCTGTTGGAAAACCAGGAGGTCAAGTAGTCATTGACCAACCAAAAGCTGCACCGACTGCTGAAACGTACAGTACTTTCAAATCCAATTAACTGTTTCAAGCAGACAGTCCTCATTTTCTCTTTCATCAGGAAGGGAAATTTGCAATCATATATTCCAATGAAAGTTAAGTTGTTTTGATCTGATAATTGTCAGATGTATTTATCTTAATTTGTAAGTTTTTAATGCTAAAGCTCCAAGCTGTTCAGATATAACAGAAGTACTGGGAAATGAGGTACAAAATGCTGGAATTCAAATTAACCAATAAATATATTTTAATATATATCAGCAGGACTCTAGAGGATTCCATTAATGTTGAAAAATAGAAAGGATTTAGGTTAATTTGGTAAGAAGGCAGGTCAGAACGTTTACAACAGTGGCATAGAATTGTATAGAGATGCAAAATTTTTCAAGAGAGCAGAATTTTTTCAAAAACGCTGACTCTAGCTGTCACAGCCCTGCCTTGGTTAAATCCAGTGGAGAGATATGAGGACTTTCTAATTTGCTTTCCCTCTATTTTAATAATAGCTGTGCATAAGTAATTTATGAAAGGCCAACCAGGCAGTGGGCAACAGAAAATTAAACTCATTTTATCTGAAAGCAGGTGGATTTCTATATATCATTAGCATGCATAGAATTCTCACAATGTTATTTCTCATACTGATGGAATGTAACCAAATAATATATGAGTTTTTTGCTTATGCACGAGTGAAATTTTTAGATAAAAGTGCCAGCCCCAATGGCAATTTTCTGCAAAATGAAAACTAATTCTGCGAAGCTTCTTATTACTGGGAAGACTCATTTGGCTTGCATTAGAGACTGACATAAGTGACTTTAGGATTTTACTAACAGATTAGATGAGATGTGCTATATGCAGTAATATCATTAGGGAATGTAGCAGCAGAAGCAGAAGAGTTTGTGGCACTTAAGGACATAGGCACAAGTAAATTGTTTTCATTTATGACAAGCTTTTAAATGATTTTTTTCTCCTGATGAGAATATGTTTTAGTTTTAGGTTTCTCTCACCCTTCCCCACGACTGAAAAAAAAGCTTCTGTCTGAATTGTTGCTCATATTATTTCACCCTCTGATACCGAATCTCTTGTGAATGCCTGCCTTATCACCTGTATCACCTTGAGAGAGGCTGGAGTTTTATGAAGAAAACAATACTAAAACTAAATAAATGTATTGTCAGTGTTATTATAATCTAAATAAGGTGAGAGAAGCAAACCACGGATTTCTTTACTTGCTGTATTTTCACTATTCATTAACCGAAATATATCTGGAATCTCTCCACATATCATTCAAAGTATTTTAAAAGAGCAACAGATAATGCTGCAATCATTTGACTTAACCAAATGCAGCTTTCCTTTTTTTACCTCATGAAAGTCTGTTAGGAGTTTGGTTGTTTTTAATTATGATACCCAAAGGTACATCCTGCATAAGACTTTTTCCACTCTTACATGTTGTTTAACAATAAATGGCATTTGCCAAGCATTATTTTTCTCTGAGGCACGAAGGAATAAAAGACCATGCTAATTCCTATCCCATATGATACCATTTTTTATGATGAGGGTGAAGGTGAAACTTTCCTTTATTTTTTTTTTTAATTCAAGAAGCAATAGTAGCAGCTACTGGGTGTTAGTAACTACTCTTTAATGGTTGTATTGGCTTGTACTGCCAACTTTGTAGTTTGCAATATATTTTGTTCACATTTGAATTTCAAAAAAGAGGGAAGATATGACTGTGTTGTTGGAACCAATAGCACTGACCCAAGTCATATGACAGAGATAGTCCTTTGTAACCCTGGTCCATGTGAGGTGACTGTGTCCAGCTGTTCTTAAGCTGTTTATTCAGTTTCTTCTATCAGCACTCATGTATGTCACACTTACATGACTTTTTTATATTACATGACTATTTTATTGGTTTACTTTGATAGCAAAGTTTATATTGTCCTCCATAGTCAGTACTTTTACAGAGCTATCTTGACTACCAAAGGCCCTAAGCAGCAGGAAAATAAAATCCTGAGGTAAACTGCATGGGTGTAAATGTAGAATGACTGTTTACCTCAGTGAAGCTAATCTGGGTATACAGTGCTCTGCTGAAAAAGCTGAGTTTGACCCAATGTAACCAATATTGAAACCAGACTTGATAGTAAAGAGAACCTAAGTTCTCTTCTCAGGGGAAATGCTGATGTTGGCCATACTGAGGCAGATGCAAAATACTTCTGCTGCAGTCAATAGACTTCCTTGAGACATTGCTCAGCACAACCAGGGACAGAGCTTGGCTCTGCTGGGCCATGGACTCAGACAGTGCATTAAATCTTAAGGATTAGAATTCCAGTGGTAACATTCAAATGGATACATTGCATTTTTTACACACTCAGGTTCATAAAGTCCCTCCCTGTTGCACTTTCCACTGTTAGCAAATGTGTAAAAGAGAGAGAAGAAATAACTGAAGAAGTATAAAAAGCCTGAAACTTCTATAGTGAGGTGCACAGACACCTTGCCAGCATCTGCTGAGATCAGGCTCCTGCTGGCCTGGGAGAGCTGAAATGCAGGGACAGGAACATGTCCTCATTCCAGATCAGTCCTTCCCCATTCTGTGCTGCCTCTCTAACAAATAAACTGACCAGTGGTAATTTTTATGTGATGCTGACACCCAGCACAGAAACTTAGGACAAGACTATTTGGAGCATCTTAGACCACTAAATCTGTTTCTTGCAGGAAGTTCAAGCTGTTTCACATAATTCTGACCATAAATATCTGAAATCCCATATAAAGCAAGTTAGATTCTCTGCCCCTCCATTCCTTATGGGAAAGCTTATCCGAAACATCCCTCCATGAAAAATTTTGGCCAACCTAATATAACAGCAAGTTTGTTCCAGTGCTATCTCCTTACTTTTTAACATTGCTCTAAGTCAAATATTATATAAAGACTGCACAGTAGATCTGGAGCTCTGCCCTGCTGCTCCACAGACTGCCCAGATACTTCCTGAGTCTTCTGGCATTATCCAATTGTACATTCAAAGAAATATCTCTTAGAAAAGCCAGTTCAGCTCCTTCCGAGCTAGGAAATGCTTTTTCCTATAGAATATTCCCGTATTCTAACAGCCTTCTGATACATAAAGAGGGCTTACAAGACAGTCAGAGAGGGAATTTTGACAAGGGCATGTAGTGATAGGACAAGGGTGAATGGCTTCGAACTGTCAGAGTTTAGATTAGGTATAAGGAAGAAATTAGATTACGTATAAGGAAGAAATTCTTCCCTGTGAGGGTGGTGGGTCCCTGGCACAGGCTGCCCAGAGAAGCTGTGGCTGCCCCTGGATCCCTGGCAGTGTCCAAGGCCAGCTTGAATGGGGCTTGGAGCAGCCTGGGCTAGTGGCAGGTGTCCCTGCCCATGTGGAATGTATGTGGAATGAGGTGATCTTTAGAGTCCCTTCCAACCCAAACCGTGCTGTGATTCTGTGATCTACCTTTGATGCTTTGCAGCTTTGTATAGTGAGGGCTTCAGCACTTTTAGCCTTAACTGTGAGACTTCTGTTGGGTAGTACAAAGTATTTAAGTGGATTATAACATTGATCAGAGCATCAACAAAAGAGGGAAGTGAGAACAGAGTAAGTAGATAATATGGCGGAAGAACATCAGAATAATTTTTCACTGCAAATGAACTGAAAGAAGGTGTACATTTTTCTTAGTTTGCATGTTCTTTTTTATCATCATATTTTATTCCCTACTCAGAATATCAAAGTCAAAACAGGCACATCGATATGTCTTTATTCTTCCCCCTTTTTTTTTTAAACATACAACGTTTGAGGGCATTCAACTATCTGCTTTTTATTTGCAGCCAGCAATCAAAAAGTATTTTCACTGTATTATTAAAAACTGAAAAATAAATACTATATTTTTAATCTTAAGCATTTTAAAAATGGAAAGAGATACCAGTGAATGTCAGTAAGTCTAGCTCTAAGTTGCTTGTGTTGACATATTGCTGAAGGCTAAAAACAGCTTATACAGATTTTATTTGTTTATAGGGCAAATTATAAAATGTTCCACTGAAATAAGTAATGACAATTTTTGTCTACACAAATGTGCATGTAAATGTAATGATGTTTGTTGTCATTTCAACATGACTGCCATTATTGAAATAGAAGAGCCAGTACTAATTCTTGCTGTCATATTTCTTAAAAAATGAAAATAACGCATTTAAAGAAGCGTCAAGGTTTTCAGTGTAGATCATTCATCTCCTGCATGCTCTTAGAATAACACCCTCAGCAAAACAGACAGACAAAAGCTAACTAGAGTTCTGCTCTCTAATCTTTTTAAGAAACATACATTTGAAGATATTTTCCAACTTCAGAGTGTTCTGGAACTCAGCAAGACCTAAATGAATAAGATGTGAAGTTTTGTCATTGTCTTAAAGGTTGTGTAACCTGGGCACAGAGTAAAAACCTGCAAAAGTCTGCCTTTGATCTCATCAGCCAAAAGAAGCCCTTGTCTTTTTAGCTGAATTCTTGGATGTGCCATGCTGATCTCTCATGGTGCCTGCCCTCCAGCAGGACTATCTACAGGATAATAATTGACAACAACATGCAGGCCACAACCCCCTCAACACTGAGCTTCTGTGTGATTTGAACAGAGCACTGCTTTTAGAAACCCCTTGAAAATGTGTTCCTCTCTTTCCCTTCCCTTCCCTCATTTGTCCTTGTCTGTGGCCAGTTGGCTGTAGCGTGATCAGGAATGGAACTCGAAAGTATTGTTATAAGGTAATAATGAGTATTTTGAGTAGGTTATATGGCAGAGTAGATTTAAGAGCTGAGAAATCTTGACTTCTAATCTTGCCTCTTCCACCAAAGAGGCGCATGATCCCAGACAGGGGGGGCAGGGGAGGTGGTGTCACCTGTTTTTTGAAGCAACACCTTAATTTTTTGTGCTTGAGTAGCCATGACTTTAAAAGGCCTGACTATTCACACAGATGGAAACCAATTTCAGCTTAAAACTGCAAGTGTGCAAAGTCATTGAAATGAGATGCCTTGCATGTTCCGGAAACTAAAAGCTGACTTTGAAGCATTTCCTTTTCTCCATGCCTCAGTTTCCCCCAGGTTCCAGCAGGATGAGATGGAACCTATGACAGGAGGGTAAGAGGGATACTAATTCCTTAATATCTGTGAGAGAATTTGAATATGTGAATGATACAAAATATTACCACATGCTTTTCCACTCCAGGGGCTCACCAAGTGTTGTGCAGTGGGACAGGCAGCAGACCCTGCACCACTCGAGAACACATTCAGTGACTGTTTCTGCAAGGCAGGAGGTCCCTCTGCCCGGTGACAGAGCAGGGTCAGGGATACAAGGCTGTTCCCTTCATGGAATAGAAAGCTGGAAGATTAAACTGTAGGTTCAGCTGAACCCAGGAGCTCTATGCTGGGTTCTGTCTAGGTTAATCCGAGAGAGATTTTGCTAACTATAAAACACATCTCTAAGAGATAAGCAAACACAAAACCAGCAAACCACACAGAGTTATGAGACTTATTTTGGGGAAATAGTTCTGATAGAGGTCCTAGACATGGCTCTGATCATAAAACTCAGGAAAAATATTGGAAAAGTTTTATTCTTCCCTTTTAAATTGATTGACTCCCCAGACAGTGCTTTAATTATTCATGCAGATGATGCGGTGTTTTGTGCAGCAGTTTCTGGGAATGCAGCAGCATGGAGCGCTCCCCGATTGTTACTGTCATCACAAACTGCCCACCATCCTTCGTCTTATGTAAATTTAATTCCAAACACACCACTTCATGCTTTATTATCTCACAACAGCAATTGCATTTGGCCCTTTGATTCATCTGTGGAGAATGCATTATGAAGCAAAGCATAAATATCATAAAATGGTTAGTTCATGGGGCTTCTAATTTCAGGAACATCACAAAATGCTAATTCGTAGACTTCATACTAGCACAAAAAATATATTTCAGTGGATGTCGTGAGGGTAAATCCCTGCTTTCGTCCTTCACTTGAAAAATGCTGCAGCTTAAAGAAACTTAAAAGCTCTAATAAAACTTAGAGCAAACTAACTTGCTGGAGTGTTCAGCCACACTTCAGTGTATTCTATTTAAAAAAAAAAAGTGAGGAATCTTCAAAACAGTCTAGAAGGGAACTAAAAGAAAGAACAGGTGCTTTTTCTTCTCTTTTACCTACCATATATTACGGAGTGCAGTTGTTTCCCTGTTGGTGCTGTTCTTAAAAAGTGGTGAAACTGCACCTACCAGGTCATTTTCTGATTGCAATGGTACTGAACCACAGCAAAATCAACTCGATGTTACCAAGAGTTGCTCAAGAAAGAAAAAAGCCAGTGCCTTTAGGCAGAAGCATTCCCAAGTGAGAGCTGTGTGGCTGAGGCAGGCGGTCTGGGCTGGGAGAAAAGAGTATATTGAATAGAAAAATATGAAATACACTGCTTACAAACATCATTCTTGTCCAGTGCTTTTTCACTTTGTGATGTATGTGTGAAAATTTTATCCACTGATGGCACTCCATCAGTTTGTTCCTATTTTCAAGTACGATCAGTTTTGGAGATGCAGGGACTAGGCAGATACATAGGTTTATTTTGGCTTGAATGTAACACCATAAGTAGCAGGAAAAGTTTAGGTAAAATTTCCTAACTGTTAGAGGCAGTGTGGGTTGTGCCTGTGTGAAGGAACAAGGGGATTGGGGCAGGCTGGAAAGCTGGCTGGGCTGGCTCTGGGCCACCACTTACACAGCCCATCAATAGGTGTTAGTGCCTAAAACTTGTTAGAATTTATGGAGAGGTCTTTGCAGAAGATCATTTCCTTTTCAGCAGTTACCAGCCCAGGATGCTGAATGCTACTTTTTTATTTTCTGGCTCATATGCACTTAATTCTTCTTTTTCTGCATTTTAACAAATATGTTGTTATATTTATTGTTGTTTGTACCTTTCCAGCAGCAACCACAGGTCATTTCTGTGAGCATAAAAAGCCCTGTCCATGTTGAACAGCTCAGTGTGAGCTAACTGAATTTAGTTCACTTTGAGAAAGCCCAAGTCCCTGGAACTCCTGCCTGCTGCCCTGAAGGAGAAAGCTTTAGACTATCCCCAAACATGTCACACTCCTCATGCCTCCTTTGGTCCTCTCATCTGCCTTGTGAGGCTGGAGGTTGCATTTTAATTCTGTTGGCCATCCATCTCTGTTGATGGTGGTTAATTTTGGGCCTAAAGATCCTTCACAAACAGTGGAGGACTTATTAGCTTCTGCTTTTCTTGTCCATTAATTATAAAACTTTCTTGAAATCATTTTGGTGCACAATAAAATCTGTCAGATATTTTTGCATCACTTTCCATGTCTGGTAACTGGCACAGCAAGTTCAGCCTTGTGTGTGTGGATGTGGTTCTTTTAGAAAAAAACACAATTCACCTAATTAGTTCATATTTCTGGAAGTATAAATCTGAAGTAATCTGCTCTTAACCATAATTTTCAACATTAAACACAACATTTTTTTTCTAGCCCATGCTCAGAATTACTTGAAAATTAATGAAATTAGATTATTGGCTGGTGCAAATTGAACGTCCTATTGCTGGGGTGCACAGAGATCTATTGATTTATCTTAGTGAGGATATAGCTCATTGTCTCTCAAGACTGTTCATGCAGCAGGGCCATTGTGTTCCTCAGTAGGAATTCTGATAAAAGCACATCTATTCCTGCTGTCCTGCAGTCAGTTGTATTTATATATGTAAGTGGGAAAACACTAGCTAATCCAAATTTTAATTTTTTTTAAAGTGGAGGTGATAGCAATTGGAATAGGGAAGAAATGGGATCCTGCACCTAGCACAGGCAGTGCTATTTTTTTTTTTAGATTTTGGATCATGCTTGCTTAGGATCAGAACATTTCTTTGTGTAAATGTGGCAACCTTGATTTTTGTACTGGCTATCAAAACTGTTGAGTTTGTAATTTTAGTCTCTGCAAATCGTCATCATTATTTACTCTTAGGTGAATAATTTAGATATGTTACTTTTACGAAGACAGGAAGGAAAATTGAGTCTGTATCTCCAGCACCAGGAGAGAGTTTGTAAATTGTATTAGGATGGAGTTTCTGAAATCCGGTCAGTGCTGTAGATTATTTTATATATGAATGGGAAAAGGTGAAGTATATTTATTGCAAGGTGAGTTTAAATTTTCAAACCTGTAGGTAAACTTTAACTTCTTAATATTAATAACATTGCATTGGTAGGAAAGCAAACTTGCTCACCTTGTGTTTTTATATTTTCTTTAATTTTGGATATTACAAACAACATAGGCATGGAAAGCCGTAATAGCCCATGATTTCTAATATTGGATAAAGCACAAATATAAAATATACTTGAAGCTCAGCTCTAAGTAGATTATAAACATTTAATATAGAATGTTATCATAATATTCAGAGCACCAAATTGCAGACTTCTGTCACCCACTTTCAGGCATGCTTCTGAAGATCATAGTTAATTCTGCTGATTTATGGTAATGCTGTAGCACTATCATATGCAGCATCAGAAACCACTAACAAGCTTAGTATAAGCTTGGACTGAAATGGTTTGAGGTTTAAATTTCTGTAACGATTATAAACTAGAGGGAGTGAAATCCCACTTCAGCAAAAAAATAAAAGTGTCTTGTTACAATTCAATATTGCATCCTCTCGCCCTCCCCCTCTCATTCCAACCCCCCTTACTTTCTCTTCTCTCTTTAGCTTCTCTGAGGAGCCATGTTTGAGAAAAGTAATTTTAAATTGTGACTGGCATTTTTAAATTTAAAAATAATCCTTTTTGTATGGTAATGCGCTTTATAATTAGGAGACACAATGCTAGCATTTATTGGAAGTAGAAAAAAAGCTCAGCTGAAAAGTATTAAAATCAACTAGATTTTTTTTGCCCATTTCATTTGAAATGATAGCTATTTATAAAACAAATCTGATGATTTTGCCAACTCTTTCCATAAACATTTTAATAACATGTGTCATATTTGACTGTCTCAGGGGTAGTATGGACTGCAATTACCATAAACCTGTTTCAAAACTCACTCTGAACAAAGGGTTAATAGCAAGGTGGGCAAAGGGAAAACATTATGAACCAGAACTTTAAAGAATGTAAACCAAAGTGCTGCTGCTCCAAAATGCAATCAAAGGAATGGCATTAACTTGGAGCTGTTGGGAATCTCCCTTTGGTTGTTCTCTGCACACACTGGGCTCCTCTCTCATGTGCCTTTGTGAGAGCTGTGCTCAGGAGCCATTTCTGGCAAAGGGCTGATGCTCTACTGCAAACACAGAACTTCAGGAACCTTGTCATTGGTTTAGACAACATACTGCCATTTCCAAATTCCAGATTCCCTACCCTCATCAGCCAAAATTGCTTTTTTTCTCCCTAGCTGTATGAAAATGTAAAAATTGCCCAAGCTTTTGAAAGGATTTGAAATGTTTATACTGTGGACATAAATTTGATAGCAACAATCAAATAATGATTTCTGAGTATCAAATCTTAAAGAAAGATGGGTTTAAGTTATCTCAGTTGGAGTAGGTAAAAATATTACAAACCACCACTGCCTTCCCTCCCACTCCCCAGTGCTGTCATTCATCAAATTTAAGGTCGAGTAAAACATTGCAAGGAAAACCAGCTACATTTCTCCTTTTTTTTTGTGAAACCTGTACTGAACTAATTGTTCTATCTTGGTGCAACCTATTTGATTTTGTGGAATTCTGCTTCCTATCCATTGGAAAACAAATCATTAGGAAACATCAGTGATAACTTTATTATATTGGGTCAAATTCAGGTATAGCTCTTGATGTCAATGGGAAACTTGTGAAGGCAAGGAAAAAATCATTATCAGTTCATTGTAATTTATGGGAGCTGAGCCACATCTTGTTTACAGTAATCCTAATTGCACTTCCATATTGCCTTTTTTATTCCAAATGCTGAAAAAGAGGTGTCGTGACTTACACAAAACTCTTAATCATTTTCACTAGCACCTTTTTCCAAGTAAGTTCTGTAGCATTTTTCATCTGAATCCAACAGCAGCTGATTGTATGGTGGCGAATTTTGCCTTCGTCATGGGGAAATTGGTGCAGCCACCAAACACGTTGTAAGCTCAGAGTCCACAAGAATCATGTGCTCGCACACTTCAGAACATCTCCTGTTTAAAGAGGCACATGGAGACCTCTGCCTGTCTGATGAACAGCTGAGAAAGGGAATCAGCTCTTCTGGGATCTCAACCTGTGACTCCAAGTTGGCTTTGCACCTCCTGCCAAGGCCACTAATGCATCCAATGGCCAAAGATTTTGCTGTAAAATAGGATCTAACTGGTCCTGTTTCTTTTTCTCCACCAGCCTAGCAGAGATGTGAGAAGGAAGCCACCAGGTTCTGTAAGGTTTGGGAGGGCTCATCATCCGGTGCTGAAATACTGACTCCACATGCTACAGCTTTCTTTTCAGGATGTCAGTCTCCCGCCTCCACACTCACCACCAAACAAACATAGAAATCTACTACTGTTCTCCCCATGCACTCCATTTTCTTCCAATCTGAGAGCCATTTGTGTGTATAATTGAAAATTAGCAGTGCAGCTGTTTGAAGAGAGTAATTTATCACAGCACATTGTTCGCTCCTGACACTTTAGACCTGGCTCTAACAAGGCAGTGGTTGCTGGGGGTTGAGCTGCAGAAAGTGATTCGGCTGTAATGCCGCGTTTCCCCTGCTTTGTTGCTAATTGTAGCCTCTTTTTCTCCATTGAATTGGGAGTTGAGTAAAAGAGCTTGTTTGCTCTGTGCGACGAGGCTGCCAGGGCCGCTTGGGCTATTATCACAAGATACTCTTGATCTTTTGAAAAGCAGGAAATAGAATTTTTCTCCAACAGGGAAAGTAATTTGCGATGCGTCCATTAGTTCTTCATTAAAGCAAGATTAAATTGCACGGCAAATCACATCTGTGTTTGGATGATTAAAGGGTGGCATTTTAGAGGCCAAAACTAATTACTAGCCAAAATGAATGGGAGTGAAAAAACAGTCATGTTTTTACATTAGATAGTGTGGCTTGTAATTAGATTCAAGCTAATTCCACTATTTCTTCTCATTTAATGAGATGAGCCTGTCCTCATCTTTTTCTAGGCCATGCTAACAGCCCCAAATGTATAATTTTGATAATACTGAGAGTTTACTTTATTGAAATTTCTTAGCTACCTGCCACAAGTGACTGTTCTGTCTAGTGGTGCTTCATTATACATCAACACAAGCTGCTGTGCATGGCCCAAGCAACATCTCCAGCAATGTCTCTGCATTTATATGCATGTACATTTACATAGGTATGAGTTTTTGTGTCTGTATATGCACACACATATATAAATATCATGCCCATGGTATGTACACGTATTTTTGTTAGATGAATACAGAAATGTTTGAATGAGTATGGAAGAAAGGAAGGTTGGCATTTCTGTATCTGGAAAGTACAAACCTCCACATAAAATTCCTTTAATTATGGGGGTTCGGGGAGTTTTCTTTAGGCATGAGAAGAAGGAGGTAAATAGGGGCATCAAGAGGTGAGTAATTGAAATAACACAGTTATTTCCTACATTTAAAACAAAATGAGGTTTTGTTTGTTATTACAGCAATAACTCTCAGTAGACCATTGGGATGGACAGCTAATTCTAAATGGCCAAGTAATTAATTGACTTTAGGATATATTATGTTCCTAAGATCAACATGTCTTGTTTCTCATAAAGAGGTGCTGCCCATGAAATGTGGTGCTATTTCTCCTCTTCTTGTGTTCCTGTATTGAGAAGAACGGAGGTGTAAAGGGCCACAAATTGGATGAATATGAGGCCCAGAGTACAGATATTGTCCCTCAATCCTTCTCCTAGGGGATATTTTAGAAAACAATAGTTTTTTAACAACAGTTTTTTTAACAATAGTTTCCTGTTCCATCAAAGTTCATTGCAGTTACTTCCTGAGAAAAATCAAGACATGGCCAAGTCTCTGTTCACAGACCTCAGGTAAAAACACTGCGGGGGTGTTGAGAGGTAGCTGGAGCAGGGCAGAGGGGGAAGAGAAGTTCAGAGACTACTCCATAGTTAGGCCTGTTCTGCAAAATTTTCTGGCTGTTGGTTTATTTTTGTGAACTAATTATGGGTATGTTAATACCTTTAGTGTAAGTGTATAATCAGTCAATTGCAGGGACTTAAGTACCCTCTTTTGAGCATATATTTGACCAATAAGTGGAGGCTGTATTTCCTTTTTCTTCTAGTTCCCAAACAGATTTTGTTTAGAGATCACCAATGCCATTCTAAAGGGAATTTGCCTTTGTCTATCCTTACCATCCCCTGAACCTTTGCTGCTGGCCACAGTCAGGAGACAGAACTACAGAAGAGACCTTTCATTCAGTCCGGGAAGTCAGTTCTGGTGTTCTTGGCACTCTTTGGTACATTAGTCATTGCAGGATGCTCCAAATATACCATCATGGTGGACTTGTGAAAAGGCTGTAAATTAATTTATAATGTAGAACTGTACTTTGATAAACTACTCACTTGAGAAATATCAAAGAGTTCCCACTACCTTCAAAATTCTCTTCATCCTGGGTAATTTACAAAGGCATTTTTTCCTAATTTTCCTTTCCATGCCTTACTGTCTCCTGTGAAACTTAGGAGAGTCAATTGTAGTCCATTTGTTTGCTGCATTATTTTCACTGGATCATTGATTTATATTCACTATGTCAGATTTCCATTAAAGAAGATATTTGTAAATAAGAGCCATGAAACTGCCTCCTGGCAGAATACCACAGAGGCCATTAAGCTCACTTCTGATTAATTTTTAGAGATTCAGAGTTTCTTATAGAGAAGCAACAATGCATTCCAGGATTTCCAGTTTCATCCAAATTTACTGTGGACATTATGCAAAACAAATTGTGAAAGTAATGCAGAAGTTCCAGCAAAGGAGAAGGTGAGCTTCTTGACTGCAAATTGAAAATACAGAGAAGTCAAGTTCCCCTTGACCATAGTGTCCTTTCCTTCGTCTCCCTTAGGAACTGCCCAACAGCTTATCCACAGAGAGTGGCTTCCTTGTGGTTTGCCCCATCACAGTTCTTTTCAGAGATTACTTGTAGTTGCTTCCTCAGTCTGCTGGTTGTTACTTTGTCTCATGAGATTTCCAACATGAATTTGGTTTATTTTCTTAATTTTTTTTCTTTTTTTGGTTTTTTATTTGATTTTAGTCTGATAAGAATGAGATTTTAGTGACTGAAGTCTCCACTATGTATTATTTCCGTTTCCCTGGAGATTGGTTTCGTCTTCTTGACTAACGGACATGAAACTCACAACTTAGTTTGAAAGATTATTTAATATCAATGTAATAATCAGGAGTTGTACTTGGCACAATTTTAAACAGCATTTTAAAGTTATAGTACAATTTTATTACATGCATAATATAATATCCACATTACATCTTTCTGCTGCAATCCACATAGATCAATAATGTAGATGAAAAGCTTTGTATTTTGAGTGTTTCACCTGAAATACTTTTCTCTATAAATTTTAGGGACTCATCCCATTTCACCTGCATTGGAATTCTCCTAATCATAGGGAACCTTACTTGCTAAAACAATGAGAGAAATGTGTCCATTTATCATTGCTTGTACCCAGAAGAACTATGGCTAACATTTCTGCAGGTATTCTGGCAAGTTAAAAGGCTTCTTACAGCTAATAGTCTTTCCTAAGATTCATTTGAAGACAGAAGGGTTCTATTTTTCTCTAAAGACAACTTATATATTCTAAATTGGGGATTGCAGATTTCAACACTTTCCTGAACCCTCTGCTGACCTTGAACACTTCCTGCAATAATGGAACAGAAGTCTGCAATAATAAGCCTTACATACTGCTTCAAAATCACTTACATATCCTGTACTTTGGTTTCCTAACATGTTCCTTTAAAACAACAGGTGCAGCTGTTGTGGCTTAACCCCAGCCAGCACCTCAGCCCCGCCCAGGTCCTCATTCACTCCCCTCCCGTGTGATGGGGAGAGACTCAGAGGGTAAAGGTGAGATAAAGCCATGGGTTGAGATAAAGAAAATTTAAAAGGTAAAGGAAAAGCTGCATTCTAAAGCAAAGCAAAACAAGGAATTGATTCCCCATTTCCCATGGCCAGGTGTTCAGCCATCCCCAGGAGAGCAGGGCTCCATGACTCCTAAGAGTGACCTGGGGACACAAACACCATCGCTCTGAACATGCCCTGTGCTTCCTTCTTCCTCCAGCTTTATGGGATGAGCATGATGCCACATGGGTTGGGATATCCCTTGGGTCAGTTGGGATCAGCTGTCCCAGCTTTTCCCCACCCCAATCTCATGTGCCCCCCAACCCCCTCGCTGTTGGGATGGGGTGAGGAGCAGGAAGGGCCTTGGCTCTGTGCAAGCCCTGCCCAGGCAGAGCGAAAACATCCCTGTGTTACCAACACTCTTTCCATCACAAACCCCAAACACAGCCCCACACTAACTGTCAGTTTTGCTTATTGATCATCCAACTCTATGCATGCAAATAATTGTCCAAATAACTTCACTACAGAGGCTGAAAAGCTCAAGAGAGGGTAAAATGCAAGTAATAATTTTTTTATCCATAAACAGAGGATCCATAAAAAGTTACAATTAAAGTAATAATAAAAGGCCAGATTATCTTTTTTCTCCATATATATAAATGTCAATAATTCAAAGCCCCCAGTTGTTTCTGATTGTTTTTCAGAGAAAACTGTTAAGATGTTACCACTATATATCACTGAATGTATACACATATAATTATAGAAATCATTGCATATGAAGACCTTATAGCCTAAGGAAAGATAAATATATGCAAGATTAGTAAATCACTAGATTATTCAAAGGATTATCTATTCACACAAAGTTATCACATTTCTGATGGAAGGAATAATAGAATCAGAGAATATACTGAATTGGAAGGGAGAGAACCAACAGGGGAATTGGTAGCAGTGACTTCTTAACCTTCTTCATTGTCTTATTCATTAAGTATTTTTACGATTGCATCTGTAGGATGGTGAGAAGTTTGGTCATAGCCCAAGAACTGCTGTGAGTTATGAAGAGTAATTTTTAAGAAAAGAGGTTTTATGGCCTGCAGCAGAAGGAAAAGTTCTCTGGGCAAAGATACCAGGAGAGGTAGGAAGAGGTAGAAGAGATCATGAGGACAGCAGCTTTAGCAAGACAGAGACAAGACTTAGCTGGAAGCAAGGAGGGGGAGCCAGCATCATGTGACTCCCCAGCCAGTGTTTGCTGCTGCTGGTATTGCAAAAGAAATCTCAGAAATAAAATTTTATTTGAGGCAGAGTAATTTATCTAAGTCATGATCTTGGCATTTGGTGGAGATACTGTAATTATAAAAACATGATCAGATCTTCCAGCAACAAATCCTGTATGATGACAAGTAATATTCAGGTCACACTTCTCCTTTGAAGTTTTAATGGCCACTACAATTTTATGTTAGTCACTCACTCATGTTTGAAGTAGGCGTGCAAAGCCTTGGCTGTCTCCATTTGTCTATAACTACTTTAGAAGCTTCTGAAGGCACTGAACTCATAAAACTGCAGGCTTCAAAGAGCTTATTCAAAGATTCCATTCTGCTGCTGCCATTTATCAAAGGGGCACCTTTAAAATATATAGCTCTTTATAATAAAATGTTTTTTAAAATATAAACCTGACAGTGGGGATGATTAAAACAAAATCTCCATTGGCTTCAATGGCAGCAGAACTGAGTTCCATAGCTTTAGATATAAGATTTATATTTCTACAAATAATGTTATAGTCAAGCAAGTTGCTAATATAATGAAGCACAATTCATTTTCCCCTCTTTTTATTCGCCCCCCCCTTTAAATTTTTTGTAACTTCACTGTGAGTTTAACCTTGAACTTTAAATCAAATTTTAAATTTAACCCCATAATACAGAAAAGGATTGTCTCCCCCAAATAAAATAAAACTCACTTTTTCCAAGTAGAATTAATTCCGTTTTCTGGTGCAAACCTGGAGGGTCAGTAGAATGTTAATGTTAGATTGTCTTTTATGAAAAAATGAAATCCTAATATATTTTATTTTATGTTGTTATTTATCAATTCCATAATAGATCTTTCTGAGTTCTAATACATTATTCTAGATAAATCACATGATGTTGAGTTATTTTTTGTCCCCTTTAAACAAGAATAGCAATATTTACCTGCATGACATTCATAGGACATGGTCTCCTGTCCAATCCTGTTCCCCAAAATACATCAGGAGACTTTCCATTGATGTTGTTAAGATCAGCCCTTTAAGTCCTCATCTTCTGTAAAGAATCCTGGCCTATGGGGAAAGTGGTTGTGGATGTCTATGAAATGGGTATGGCACCAGCCAGCAATGACTTTAGGACTGCATGTTTAGGGTTTTAAAATGCTCCTACTCCTTAATCCATCTCAGTTGCTTGTTTTGTTGGCTCCAGGAGAGGACATCATAACAACACATCTGTTACCATGGGAATGGCTGTGATTTTGAAAATTCAGCTTTGTGTCTTCATGAAATCAGGCAGAACAAAAGAAATGGGCAATAGGGAAAAAGCCCTTCTTTAAGGACAAGGCCAATTTGATTCTAAGTTCAGGACTGAGCCCTTTGTCTTCAGTGGGGGTAACTCCCCACCACACATCTTTTGGAGTTACTCCTTTTCTGTTGTTACTTACAAGGTTTCCATAGTTCAGTTCTGAAATATCAGGGTAAATTATGGGCTTTTCTGGGAGTGTTGTACAAATTTCTGTTTCATCTTTGCAGAACCATGCAAGTCAATGATATAGCCTTGCACCTAATGTTTTCAACTGGACTTGTGCTTACCTTGGGCTGGAGAGGGATTTGACTGAGTTTTTTTTGGTTTTTTTTTTTTTTTTTGCTGGATAGACAAAACTTGCAGCCTTGCAGTTTTGCTTTCAAAATAATTTTGACAAACTTCTGGAACCCTAGGCCTTTTTTTCTACACACACAATGAGACCCTTTATAATAAAATTGAGGTATTTGTTTGAAAATCCAAAGTTTTGAATTCTGCAATAAGCCATGAAAGGCTGTCTTGGGGAGACTGACAGTATTGTGAATGATGAATGCCCTCCCCTACTTTCCCCTCCCCACACGTTGTTAAACCACAGATGTGCAACTTTGATAAAATCTGGGCCACAAGCTCTGACTTGTTACTTTGATGAAAAATCTGAGGTGGAATTTATAATCTATTTATTACAGAATTTGAGGTACAAAGGGGCTTGTTTTTAAAGTGGAGCTTACCCAAATTTCCTCACATGTCCTCAGATGTTCTGTGCAGTTGCAGTGTAATGTTGGAAATGTGGATGTCTCATAGCTGTGCACACTTTCAATTTCTCCAGGTTCCTGAAATCCTGCCTGAAAATCAGTCTGTGCATTGTGCTGCCTCACAGGTAAGACCAGGAGAGCCCATGGGCTGATTCCTCCCCTGCAAGCTGTCACACTTTAGACCTTTATGTAGTCAGAGAAAGAGCAGGATTGTGATTCTTCATTCAGTAGTTTCATTTCCACCCATTGCAGCCAACAATGTCTTCTTCAACCATCAGTCATAGGATGAAGTACTGAAATAATAGCAGGGGTGGGAGTGGCACCTCTTCTGTTTGCTGTAGGTTTTTAAGGGAAATTTATTTCAAGGCACCTTTGATCAGCATTATTACTGGGCAAAAATACTTTTTCTCTGTAATAAACTGTTGAATAAGAGCATTAATTCTTATGGTTCTGGGTAATGAATCTGGGTAATGTGAGGTTGATCAGGACAAATATTTATGGTAGAAAGAATAAAGAGGTCAAAGCAATTATTGCAGTAAATTGACTGAATATTTTGAGAGCTACTGAAAGAGTCTTCTTTCCAAAGGATGGCGTTAGCAAACAGGTACAGACTTGAACTGCAGTCATTACAAATGTAAACCTTGGCATAACTACAACTACAGAAAACAAAAAGGTAAAAAGAACGACAAATAGGTTTTCAAAAATATGGAACTACTCTAAAATATTTCAAAACTGCTCCATGAAAAAGGGTGCAATAGTGAGTCTAGCTAAGCTGGCAGTATTGTATTAAAATTCAGCTTCAATTTTGCTGTGTTTATTTCAGGCCCAAAAACACTGTAAAGGTGGTCTTTCCCATTTATAGCATTTTTTCTGATAAACTGTATCACCTTTCTTCACTTTATATGATTTATTTATATAACACAAACATGCACCACTCAGGAAAAATCGTTGAGGTGCAAGAGCAAAGCCACATCTGAACAAACAGCTTGAGGACAAAGATGTGATCTCATGGGAGCAGTTCTCTCTGAGGCTCTAAATACATTTCCAAAGCTGGATTTTGTACCTGATTAGTTGCTGTATTTAAATTTTCAAATAAATATTGGTATTCAGTGAAAGATAATTACTAGAGGCATTATGAGTCTGAACACAGTGTCAAAAGCAAAGGCTATTCTTCTTTAATAATGTAAACAGAATGGGAACCCTTATGTCTGAAACACTTTGAATTATATCACAAGAAGATGAAAATAGCACTTGAGATGATGCAACAAGGATCCAATGTGAATCTGCGTGGAATCCTTGCAGAATCAGAACATCAACTCTGCATTGGGTAGACCTTTTCTGCTGATCAGGATTTGAATGCTTTTCTTAAATCTCTTAAGCACTTTGCAAAGTTCTTTGTGTGTTTTTAGCAAAAGATACACATTGACATAAATTCCATTGTGCTGAAATGTTAACATCAAGAGAAAGTTAAGTTGTCAAAATCATACTTACTGATTAAGTTCAGACATCTCCTAAGGTAAAAATAACTCACTGTTGAAAAAACAAGATGAAGACACAAAGATAGTGGCAGATACCATGAGTGCATTTTGAAATGCAGAAATGTTGTTGTTTAACTAATTAAAAAATGCATTACTCAGAGCAGAAGCAACTTAGTAAAGGAGATCCAGAAGTGTTACATCCATTCTTAGCAGATTTTTTTCCCCATTTTTCTCTTCAGCCTTAACTGAGCCCAGCTGTTAAAAGCCATCAAAATGCCCTGGTGTGAGTACTTAGGAGAAGTGATTATCTCTGGACAGCTTCTGTGAAGTAAAACTTATTAGTCTCATAGTTTGAGAGACAGCCTGTACTACACATATTAGGGACCAAATGTCAGGAAAGGATTAATAAGCTACACAGAAGTCGTATTCACTGGAAAACTTATCAGAGCACCAAAATGCAGTTGCACACAAGGTGAGCCTGTGAAAATAACCATTCCACACTGAGGTGCCTGGGCAGTGGCTGGTTTCCCATTCCTCTCAGGCTGAAGCTTAAGGACAGTATGATTGGCATAGGAAAAAACCTTCCGGAAGTTACAGAAACAAATTATTGATTTTTTTTTTTTAAATCTAAAAAAGAAAAAAAAAAATCTCAAGAAGCTTGTATAGGATGAATCTTTCTACCAGTGGTGCAATCTTCTGATCAGTTCTCATCTTAAATACTGAGTTAGAATAGAATATGCTGAATAACAAAGGCGCATCATAATTTGGCCAATATGGGATTCCATGCAAGTTTATAGATAATGAATCACAAGTTGAAACTGCCTCAGTTTTGTAATTTTCTATTATATCAGTTGAAGTATAATATACCCTGGCTTTTATGGTCACAAGGACTAGAAGAAAATGCAGCATAAATACCAGAGAAATTGGATAAAAAAAAAGCATCAACATTACACCTTTTTCTTAAACAGAGTATCACTTATTAGAATTACCAGACCTGAGACCTTTGGATGAAGGAAGTTGCCAATGCCTTACAAAACAAGAGGTCTCAAAATGTTGTCACCACAGACCAAAAAAAAACCTGATAAAAATGACCCCTATTTCTAACTGAAAAAAAAAAACCTGACAAGATAAATTTCAGACAGTGTTTGCTAACCCAAGACAGGTAACAGTCTGTTCTTATAAAAGCCAGGTATTATCATTCACTCCTGGGTCAGTTTTACAGGAAGGATCAAAGTTCCTCAGATAAAACTCATGATGGTCTACAAGGACATAGGCAGGATGAGCAAGAGGTTATAACAACTACTGCAAGCATTGATTATGTAATTTGCACACCTTTTTTGGTATGGTTATTCAGATATAGAGGTTGGAAGATAACAACTTGTTGCTATCTTTTTTTATACCTTTAACACCAAGGCCATTTCTAAGCTTGCATGGCAATATTTTTCTTGCATAATCTCCCATGGCAATCACTACTCAGAGTGATGAAACTTCAGGAAACTGCTTTTTAGGCCTTTTCTTACACTAAGTGATTTTTATATTTGCCTATCCAGCTTGCAAAGTTCCTATCCACCACCTTCCCATTCAGTTACGTTTCTGGGAGTGTCCCAAGGCTCCCCTTTCCTTTGTTGTGTCAGACACTATGGATGCCATCCCAGTGCCTGGACATGCCCAGATCAGAGTCCTTCCTTCCAGCCCCATCGGGACTCTTTCCATGCCCACATCATTTGCCCTTCATACTTTATACATGTTGGACACTTATGGCTCTTCCCTCCAGTCTCCTTTCACACCATTATTAACTCTCCTATTTCTACAGTGGGCAGACAAGCAGAGATGACATATTTTGTTGTCATACTGCATGCTGTTAATAGCTTTGATCTGTGGACAATTACAGATCCTATTGTAGCCTCTGGGTCCGCCAGCTCAGTATGTGAGCTTCAGATATTCCCTGTTTAGCTTTTTTTCTCATTTGATTCTGCTTAAATCTGTAAATACCTATGAATTTGTGCCTAGGACGTTCTTTGAGAAATGGTGGAGCTGATTTGATGTATTATTCAAAAGTTTCCATGTTACAGCCTAAAAGACAAATGACACCAACCCGAGAATAAAACCCTGCTCCATTTGACTCCCTGTTATCTGCAGTAGCTTTCCTGGGGTGAGCTATTTGGAGGATGTACAGAAGCATGTGTGACTTTCATGTGGCTATTAAGGTGAGGCCATTGTGCCAAGAGCTGTGACGAGTTTTCATAAAGATAGTTTGAAAAGACAAAACCAGGACATTGGCTCTGCTTCACAGGTGGGTGAAAGAAGGCAAGGGGCACACCAGAGGAACTAGGAACCAAGAACAGCCAGCCAGAGAAAGTCCTCTGATCAAAGTCCAAGAAAAGGGTTTTTTTTCGTGAAATTTGCCATTAGAGATATTGAGGAGGCCTATGTATTAAATTCCTGAGTTTTGAGGCACTGTAATAGAGCTGTCAAACAAAGATATAGAAAGTGCTACTGTTTCCACGAGACATGACAAGCTAAGGATTCCCAACAAAGTAAGGCCACCTGAAGAGGGATAATGAAAGTGATTACATCAGCAAAGAGGAAGGAACAATCCAGGTAAAGAGTTGGTGGATGTTTGATCTTGGAGGGTTGCTGTTACCTCCAGTGCAGTCATCCAAAGCCGTCTAAAAATTAAATAGGCTAAAAGAACAAGAATGCCTAGGATTTCTTCCAGGAATTTCTGTAGTTACCTACTAGGCATCAAAGGAGACTTCTTTTGAACCTTCAAATATACAAGGAGGTCACATGCATTAGTGGCTGCAGATTTGGTAACCTATTATTCATTATTTTCTTTTATTGATTGTTTTACAGGTCCCAAGGCTTGTGTGTTGCTTTTTGTGCCACAAAAAAAAAAAAAAAAAATTAAAAAAAAAATCTGTAAAATCTTGAGGATTTTTACAGGAGTAGCAGCAGCTGTCTCTCCTTGTTAATGACAATAGCAGCCTATTTTTTCCCTATTAATTCTAATTAGAGGGTCTCAGATGAATCTTAAGTGTAATTTTTATAAAGAATGATGTCTTGTAACCAGAAAAAAAAAAATAGACAGGTTGCCCTAAGATAATTTCTTATTTAAAGATGACCTTTAAAAACATAAAGTTGCAAAAAATTAATTATTTGGCTTAACCACCTGTTAATTTTTTTAAAAAAAGAAAACATGATGACATACCATATTGGGTTAATCTGGCATTCAGGACAAAGAAGCAAGCCATAACAATGAGAAAATTGTGGAAAAGTAAGGTATCACCCACAGATATAAATAGCCACTAATTAAACAGATGCAGTTAGAAGAATAATCTACTGTTTTATAACTCTAGGTGGCAGCAGTGGAACAAAATAGAGAAAAATGTATGATTATCATTATGCTTGCTCCCTGTTAATACAAAATCCATTAATTAAATACTGCTGATGCTCTTTCATGACACAGTGTTACTTTTACACTCTAGATGGCAGCAGCATCACAAAATACAGAAAAATAAAATTAATTGTATTCATGCTGTGTCTCGAGAATGCAGCTCCTTCAAGTTTTTGGAGGTTAAAGTTGGAGAGGTCAAAATGCAGATTTCCTGTAGGCATTTCCCACCACAAAAGAAGAAAAAAGCCTTACCAGTGATTGTTAAATATCATGTACAATTAGAGGTAAATTGCTTCTGAAGCAAGGCGACGTTTTGCCGTTCTGGGTTTTCCTAATGGAGAACTGAGGTGCAGAAAACATAAATGACAGCACCTCTGCAAGTGAGAGTAGTACAGCGATCCCAAATCTGTGCATGTGCATACCTGTCACGCTTTTGTGTGACAGGAGAATTACAGCTTTTTCCAGAAAAAGCAGTAACAGCAACCATATCATGTACGCAGGTTTTCCACTGCAAGTTTTTGCACACATCAGTTGACAGGGACTTCATGTGCATAAGGCTGGGTCAAAGGACTTTGAGGTGAAAAGAAGGCATTTTCTTTAGAAGATACAAAGTTTTGGTAAAACCCATTTTGAATCTTGTTTGACTAGAAAGCATCATAGGTGCCAGCAGCAGGAGGGGATGGAGATGGAACCACATAACCTCAGCTCTCCTGCTTTTCTCTCCTGATCAAACAAGGCCCCAGCTGGATGAAAAGCTCCAGCAGTCCAGTAAAACCTTCATATTCAAACCATTACCTGCCAGGGGAGGTTACACAGAATTCTACAGAGCATTATTTAAGTATCCAAGTCTGTGGTTCAGGTTCTTGTGGGTACTTCCCCTGTGTACTTGTGCTGAGCTGTGCCCAAAAGAGCAGGTACCCAGCAGAGACTGTGATCAGAATTGTATGGCACCACCAAGTCTAAATATGGGATATTGAGGGAAATGCAGTGTATGAAGAGATTCTTTTGGGGAACTCCTTTGTCCATCAGGCTGGTGCATTATCCTCGGGCTCAGAGGCTTCTGGAGGGTGAAGAAGGTTATCTCCTGGTCCAGTTTCCTTGTGTGAGGAGCACATTTTGTCAGGAACAGATTGTTGCCCAGTGCCACGGCAGGGTCACACTATGGTGATGGTTCCTTTACCATATTTAGGGCATGTGCCCTGTTCAAAGGTACAGATCTGTGCTGAGTTGTCCCACTGGGATCATAGGACTATGCAAGAGACCCAAACACTAATTGGGGTCCCATTGGGTTTTTCCTTTGTTCTTTGATCATTTAACATACGCTCAATATGGAAGGGTTCTTGTTCTGTGATGCTTAATTTAAAAATGGATTTTTAATTGATTATTTTGTTTTAAAAATTGTTAATATCTAGGAAGAAAAGATGAAAGTGGAAAACTAAAATTGAGCCGGTATCACCAGTATTAGGCTGAAGCAAAAGTTAAGACAGTCCACTTACTGACTGAATACAAACTGAAGAAATTTTTTATATAAATATATTTGTAAGCTATTAGTAAATCAGGTCTGAATTAAATTATCAGATCATGGGTTCCAAAGACAGACTATAAACTTTAAATAAAGTATTATGAACTCTTTGATTATAAATTCTAAAGAATTTCATCTTGTGAATCTGTAACTCAGAAGTTACATTAATATTTTGATAGGGAAATGAAAAAAACCTTTAGCACCTGAAGCAAACTCTGAGAAAGATATGAAGTTCTCTTTTCAGTTCCTCTACAGTGGCTAATACCTTCCTTTTCGCAAAAATAAGCCTATCCAGCTATTGTTTCAGGCTAGTTAAAACTATTGCAAAGTTTTCTGGCACTTTTCCCAGCTGAACTCCAGTTGCTTTTAATAAACAGGCCTGACTGCATTTTCAAATCCTTAAATTAAATCTAAAATATTTTGGATGTCTCTCCCCAAGGAAAGCAAGGGTAAAAGCAAATACAGGAAAAATCAGATATTGAAGACTGCAAAAAAAAATTCAACTCTTATATTCTCTGTTCTTTTAATCTCTTGGAAGAAGAGGTGAGGCAATCCCAGAGCCAAGTGGTGATGCTGGTGCTGTGCCTCTCACTCGAGGCTTTCTCCACAGCCTGGAAAGGTGCCCATGCACTGGGTGCTCAGGCTGCTCTGCCAGTAGATGTGCCAAGGTTTCTATTTTCTGGTGAATACCAGGTGCCACCTGCACTGTGAGGTGTGCTGCAAGCTTCCTGTCCTTGGCAGCCCTGTAGAACTTCATGGTCGCAAGCCAGTGATGTGTTTGAGATCCATTTTCTGAGGATTAGGCACAGCTTAGCCCCTGTCCTGTAGGTACAAGTATCTGCTGCGGGGTTGTTCCAGGAAAACAGTGATTCCATGGAAATAGTAGTTTTTTCCTGTTAAAGTGAGAGTCCTGTTGAACTTAACACTGTGGCATTAATTTTGCCAGATGGGTCTTTTGCATATTTGCTGTAGCCAGATTCCCAGACAAAGCTGTTCCACTGGTGGGATGAGAAGACACAGGGAGAGTAAGGCCTCTATCCTTCACCTGGGCAACAGCTCCCTGTTCCTTCTCTGCTTTGAACAGATCCCTTCAAGGCTTGGACAACTCTTGATAGCAGAGATCCCCTCAGATGGTGCCAGCTAATTTATTGGTGGGATGAGGGCAAAGACAGCTGCTGCCTTCTCCTTACTATTATTAATACATGTAGTAACAGTAGTAGTGTTATTTTCTGCCCACCATTAATGTTTCAGGTGAATAGCAGCTATGTGCTACAAGAGACCAATCTGCAGGGTTCATTGCTTTATTTCCTCATTATTGCAATGACTTTGAGTATTTCTTTAGAGGGAAGTTCCTGTGCCTGAGGCTATAATGTACCTGCTATCTGACCCACAGTTCAGTTGCACAGAGAAAGGACTGAAGACATGTTCTAGAAACAATACCTTGAAGTGGAGTAATGCAGGAGTGATTGGAATGATACAAGAAGGCTATAGAATGTATGTTTTCTCTGGAGAGGAAAATGCATTAAGACACAAACATTTGCTGCATGTGCAGGAGTGCCCATCTCGCTGACACAAAGCCACTTCACTGAAGTGCTCTCTCAGCCTGGGAGGTACCAGCGTTAGCCACAGACCTAAATTACTTCTTGCTTTGTGAACTCCTGCAATGATCAAGCGTAGAGGTGTCTTAATTTACTGAAATGAGACAATGACTGAAGATGCTGAAAAGCACTGGCTGAGATTGTCACAGAACCTTTGCACCAGAAATTGGCTTCTTTGAAATATTCTCCATCACTTATTTTTTTCCTAATCTTTGTAGATCATTCCTGTGGTTTCTAGCACACAGTTCCCCCACCAACGCATAGTCACACACTGTAGGCTACACTGTAAATCCTAAAGGAAGTATTCACCAGCTCCTCGGACTGCCTCTGGCGGACTTTCTCTAAATTTAGTGCCTTGGAAATATCACTAAGAGCAGGCAAATTCTCCAGCTAATATTTGAATAAAAAAGAGATCTTCGCTTAATAACATGTGAAGGTTATGTAATGAGGAGCACTGTTCTGCAGGTAATATAAACTGATCCTTAGTATAAATGATCATGGTGAGATCTTTCATTAGAACTCCAAGAAATAAAAATAACTCAGATGAAATTATATTAGGAAGAGAAAGTACAATTTGGGTGAAAGCACTGAGCTGAAGCAAATAATCTGTTGTATTGATCAGCATAATTTTTCTAACAGAACTGTTCTGCTCATTTGAAATAATTTTCACCTGCTTTTTGCTGCTGTGGAGTAATGCAGAGCTGAGCTGTGCAGCCTCAGGAGCTGTGAGCTGGATCTGCTTTACAAAGCCCTGTAACACATCCCTTTCCTCCTGTCCAGCTGCAGGCTGTCCCCTCTCCAGCAAGCAGCTCCATCCTCTTTCACACAGTGCTCAAACCTCACCTGGCACAGCTGTCCTGCCCCATCTACCCTGCCCAAGTAACCTCCAACCTCTGCACGTTGGCACCTGCAGCAGCTCCTTGCTCATCTCCTGAACAGTTTCCCATCCCCTCCATGTGTGAGCAGCCAGACTCTCCTCGTGGCTCACCAGGCAGATCCATTTCCCCTGAAAGGCCCTGCTACAGACCTCATTTTCTGTAGACAGCTGCAGCAGAAGAGAGGAAGAAGTAGGCAAAGGGTCTGGGCAGGGAAGGTGAATGGCAGATGATATGGCAGGAATACCTTACGGACTGATATCAGCACAAGAGCTGTGTGCTAGACTGCAGTGAACTGAGTGCTTTCACATATGGGGAATGAAGTTGGCCTTCTCCAGCTACAGGTCAGATGTAACCTGGCTGAGATGATGATGATCTTCTTCAGTCCATGTAAACACCAAAAATTTCATGCTTTGAACTGAAGAGCTCAAATCTAGAAGAAAAAAATCTCCCTGCATTTCATACTGAAAGCAACTGTTATCTTTGAAGCATGAACAAGATGCACCAATAACATTCTCAGCTGAGCATGCAGATTTTAGTTTGGTTTTGCTGATAACTAAAAATTAACAATTCAACATAAGACTTAATATAGGCATGTGTCTGTCTGGCACGTGCAAGACTTTCCTCCAGTGCTTCCTCTCTCTTAATGCTGCAAAAATCAGTAATATCAATGACTGATTTAGCAGCAAATGCCTTGAACTTTGGAAGAGTGACTTGGCACCTTCGCCCAATGCAGCTTCAAAAGGACAGTACTCCCTTGGAGCTTACCAAGTCTTCTCTCAAAGGTTACATGTCAAAATGTCACCAGACTGAATTATCAGAGTCTTCAGAAAATGGAAAGTACCAAAGCAAGATTTGTTTTTTCGTTTGTGATATTTCTACTCCGATAAGGGGATAGGCAGATGTGGGTTTTTTCATGAAGAAGTTAACTCTTTATGTTCAGTCTTATCTGCTGCCTTCTAATTGGATTCTACTTCAGCTAATTTTTCCAGACTCAAATAGGTGAGTGAGAGACCATTTTTTTCACTTTTTTTGTCTTGTCAACAGAATTATTTACTACATTTCATGTAATTACATGTATACAAATGTATTGAATGAAGCTGGGTAGATGATACAAGCTGAAATTTGAAAGAGAGAAGTCTTGAGTAACTGGAATTAAATGCATAAAATATGTATGCACACAATGGAACACTGGAAACATAAGCTCTAACTACAGTTTCAGCTCCAAGGTAATGGCATCAGGTCTTGAGTTGCAGGTTTTCCAAGCCCAGTGGCACAAAAAATATGTCCTTTGCTTTTAAACAGATTGAATTTTGTGCAGAATCATTGACAGACAGAGGCAATATATCTGCTCTGTACAGAAGAATATGTAGAAAATCAAGTATGAAGTGTAATCTCATTATCAAAGAGAAGACAAAGCTTTGATGTCAACAGGAGTCTTTCTGTGGAGTTTGATATAGAATTAATTTCTGTAATCTTAATTATTTTTCCCCTGTCTTAATATCTTTATTGCACCATGAAATGGTGTTTTCCTAAGAGAGAGCAAACAGTTTGGGGATTTTCTTTTCTTTCTTATTCAATTTTGTTTTGGTTTCAGTGGGAGTATTTGTTGTTGGTTGAGTTGCTGACAAAGATGTCCTGAGGGACAGGAGAGGATGTGTGTGTCTTGGACTGTAGATATGGGTGGCATATGGGCCTTACGATGGATCCACATAACTGAAGAGTGATAATTCATCCAAAATTCCCACTTGTAATATTTTGATGTATTATGACAATATAATCGTGTATTAATAACAGATTATAATATGTATATTTATGGGGTAGTATTTAGCCAGATGAGATTTGCTTATGTAAATTCTACTACCTGTGTTTTAAACTGATAGTGGCTGTTACTCAATGGTGCTCCAAAAAGCACCTTGTAGCTTCAGACTTTGGTGGGATTTTGTGTTTGGAGAACCCTCTCAATGTTTATTTGTTTCCTCTGCATTCTCTCCTGAGGATTTTTAGAAAAACATATTCCATCCAAGAACTCTGGTCTTCTAATTCGGTGATAATAATTTCATTTAGTTGTGTGCCCCTTTATTCAGTCTCAATTTAATGTGCCATTTTCTTCTGCCACACAGAACAGGGATGAGTGAGCAAAAACCAAAAAGCTTAAACAGAAAAGCAAGAGTGACAGGATTTCCATACAGCTAAAAGATTATCTTCTTTAAATGTGTAACTTATGTTTGCTCTTTCTGGGCAGATTGTTAGACTGTATGTTCAGCTCTCTCAAGAGGCATTTAGGACTTCAAATGCAATAATAAATTAATTTGCAATATAGAGACGATAATGAGAGATTTGATTTCAAATTTTTTGCGGAATTCTCAAACATTGAAAGGCATAAATGACAGCCTCATTTGTTTGCATAAATGAACTCACCAAGGAGCTAAAACACAAGATTGACAGCATTAGGAAGAGCAGCTCCTTTTCTCATCTCCAAAGAGATGTGACTTACATCAGTGTTATTGCCAGCTTTCCTCTGTGTCACTTGGCTACCCCAGTCCCCTGAGAGGCCAATGACAACAGAGAGAGGGCAGAGGAGAGACCTGGTGTGTGCAGGCCTCGCTCTTCCCGAGATAACCGAGGTTACTCCCGGCAACGAGGAGGTGACAGGTTGACACCCATCATCTCAGAAAGGAAACCATACACAAAGCCACCAGATGGGAACAGTTTTCTGTCACTGCCTATCAAGCCTGGAGCACAGCTCTCCAGCCTTCTGTGACATCAATTTTATGCTGAGAGCACAGCAGTCTCAAAAAACACTGAAGAGCCATTTACTTGTGAAGTATAAGAAACATCTGTCAGGGGCTAAAAGTGTTAAAGAAATGCTTAACCGTACATTGAGTTGGCAGAATCTTAGGCTCAGACTACAGGAAAAAACATTAGCAGTGAAAGTCCACAAGATTTATCCTAATTTATCAGATTACTTCCTCAGAAAGTCTCCTTTTGAACTGCTCTTCAACAGAAGAACAAATGTGTAGACTTCAATGCTTAATAAAGCTAAAAGCTTCTCCCTGGGGTAATTGAAATTTTTCTATCAAAGGGTAGATAGACCTGGTTGCAGCTGCAACAAAGAAGAAACATATAAAGCCAAGTGGAAAGCAGTTAGACAGCATTGGTGGTGTAGGACCATTGAACATGGTCTTGCTAATTGGAATCTATAGCACAGGACATTCAACTACATGCTGGGCAAATGACCCTGAAAGTTTCAAGTCTATCTAGTATAAAAAAAAAAAAGTTCAGATGTAAAAATAATCATAGGAATGACAGATTCTGTATCCTTGAATGGGCATAACCAACCAGAGATCTGGGTAACTGGCAAATTTCTTTTTTAAATAAGGCCCTTTGAGTCCCATATATGCATCTACTTTCACAAGCATTTCAAAACCCGTCTTCTAATAATTTCACACAGAGCTTTCAGAGCAGCAATGTTCAAAAGAATGAAAGTAATGAAACACAGCAAAGTTTTACATTTTTATTTCTGTACTTTGGGAAAATTCCTATTGAAGACAGAAGGCAGTTCAAATTGGAATTGCTTTAGTGCCAACAAAAATGTGTGACTCTTGATCTAATGAAAAATTAGAGAGATTGAAAAGCAGAAGTAGACTTAGGAAAGATTTCAGTTACAGCAGGATGCAGCCCTTATTGCATTTGTAGTTCAAACTGTGATCTCTAAGGAGATCTAAATTGCTCCAGAGTGTGGAATTTAGGGTATTTGAGACTTTATTTTCTCAAAGGAACAAGTAAGGGTAGCTAAGACATCAGGTTTTCTTGTCATGCGCTTAGAAAACATATGTTATTTTAATTTAAAATAAAATTTAATAATGAAAAAGTTACATTCTTAAAACCCTTGTCACGTGAATTAAAAGTTGCTCCAAATGGTTCCATAAAGTGGAAATTGTGAATTTTTTTGAAGCCTCCAGTCCTGTAAACTGATTTGGATAACCATACTTTTATTTTATACAGAAAAAGCCATTTTATTTGTGACTGTAATCAGTATGTAACAACTTCTAAATAGTTGTTGTCACATAGTCTGTACCTATGTGAGCACTAAAGTATTTCTGGGAAGTGAAACAGCTTCAACAGCAAAAGCTGGAATTACAATTCACACTAACACAAAAGGATGTCAGAAGAAGCTACCAAACATTGTCTGTGCTTTGGTGTCCCTCGGAGGTGAAAGACTCAACTGAGAGGTGGAGAATCTTACCTTGGGTGCACGACCACATTACAGGGCTGGGCTGCTTCCTATGCAAATACTACTTCATTCCAGCTTATTCCAGTGTCTTGATGTGATGTGGCTGGGTGATTGACTGGGTACTACAGACATGGGCACACAGTTCAGAGAGTAAAGGAACTGCCCCAGGACAGCAAAAAATACATTTTAACTTGGATGTTCAAAATACCAGTTAACATTATGTTAGATATGAATTAATCTTATGGGTCTATTTTGTTGTTTGTGACCATCTCTTCCTTTCTTTTCTATTGGGAAAAAGCATGTGAATATCACAGGTGACCATCATGTATTTTCATGTATTCCCCAGAACTGTTCTTACTCTCTTGGTTTCCCTTGTCTATCACTCATTTTATCTATCCTCCTCTCTTACCTCATCTTTTTCATTCATCAAACCCTTTTTCATGAAAGCCTGAATTTCTTCCACTGTTGTTTGGACTTTTCTTTCTTCTGTTGTTCTTTTCCCTCTATTCTTGACTTTTTTATCATTTGTCTCCTTGTTTCTTTTCTTGCATATCTCATCCATTTGCACTAATCCTCCTCAGCCCCCCTATTTGACAGATACAAAGTTGCAATTAGCGACTTCTTTTCCACAGTCTAAGGCAGCATTTCAGATGCTAAACAGAGGAACTCCCTTCCAAAATCCAGCAGGAAAAGTCCAGGGCTGGACATATCACTCCACTGAGACAGAAGGAAACAAGCAGGCGCATACAGCTGTGGTAAGAGCAGGTCAGAGCAACCTCAGCTCTTCAAGCTCAGCTGATGAGCCTTGTGGCAACAAATCACTGGTGAAATCATGTGCTGCAGTGTCTAATATGCCAGACAGCCAACAGCATTTGGAACCAGGGGATCAAACAATTGAAAAAAAGGAAGTGGAAGCATGCCAAATGCATGGCGTCCTGAGCACTCATGCAATAACTTTACTGATTAGATCAAAAGAATGGTCAGTTTGCTGTATTTATCAGAACTGTCTATTTTATCACCAAAGTAGCTTAACGAGTTCCCTTTTTCATCTCAACAGACAGGCAGTCTGGGAAAACATGATGCTATTAATAGAAAGGTATTTTTAGAAAGATGGAAAAAAGAAAAAGGCAAGAGTCCAGATTTTATCCCACCCTCTTCAGTGGCATCTGTGGTACAACTGGAACACACGTACCAGAGGAAGGTCATCTCAGTTGAAAGAGCAATTACAGAAGCCACAGGAAACATTTGAATTTCTTGATAACTCCCTTCACTGAAATACTTTCTGTTCCTACTACCAGCACAGATGGGTTTGAGGGAATGTAGAGATGCATGACATGAGTTACTAGCTACTTCTTGCAATCATCAAAATGTGCATGTTTAATCCCTTAATCTGAGTATTAGTATTTAATTTCTTAAATCAGTGCCTATGACTAAAGTAATAGAAAAGGTTCCCCTGATTTTTTGAGGGAGTTGAATGCAATCCATTTGGGGAGAAGAACTGATGTTGACATCCTGACACTGACAGATCAGCATTCTAGTACTTTCTGTGTAAAATGCTTATCTTTTCTCCTAGGGCACTCAGGCTCTGTATTTACCTGCAGTTTCTTTTCATATGCACATGACAAACATACAACAAATGCATACATATGTAACTTATATATACATATAATATATATCTGTTGCTCTACAGGTGGGACTTTTTGGAGAATCCAGAAAATATGTGTAAAATAATATATGTAAATATGTTCAAAATAAAAGCAGAATGCTTTACATTATTGTTCTGCCAACGAATTTGAGGAAAACTTTCTTCTTGACTCTTTCTTTTCCTGAAGAGCACAAATTAAGCCAATTATTAAGTCATTCTTATATCCTTTCCATTCAGGTGCTAAATAAAACACCTAAGTACTTTGCTGTATCAGAGCCTTCAAAAAGTAGAGTGCAGCAAGACAAACCTGTTTTCAGAACACTCGACAGCAGAGTGCCTAGAGCTGACAACTGATCTCCTTTTGAAATGAATTGTTTTGTGCTTTAGATTATATCAGGTAATCCTCTAGGAACATATATAAGATTTCAGTTTGTTTGCTGGGTTTAATACAGATGCATTGCTAACTTTTCCCTACCTGTAAGTTCCTTCCTCTCTCTTTTCACTGGGATTGATGAGCATCCCTTTGCTACTCCAGGTACACCTTTGTTTAAGTTCTAATGTTTCATGTTCTCATGTCCTGTGGCTCTGAATTTCTATACCTCAGATCATGTATTTATGGTAGCAATGTGCCCCCTGTTCACCCTCTCTCACAAATTTTGCTCAGGGTCTTATTGCCTCTTTTCTAGAGCAGGCCCTGACTTTAAGAAATTAATACTAATACTCAGCATCAGGGATTAAACCTGCACATTTTGATGATTGCAGGAGGTAGCCAGTAATTCATATCACATAAATCTATATTATCTGAAACCCAGGTCTGGTCCAGTCCCACACTAGAAATGCAGATGTCTCTTTACATGACACTGACACTAAAATTGGCCCAGGTGCCAAGTCTAAACAAAGGTAGTCTGGACTTGCCTGAGAACCAAACAAGGACCAAAACTGGATCACTTATAAAGAAAACCACTACTTTCCTCTCTTGGTTTCCTCTGAAAGTATTCAGAAGACAGTAAGTATTTGGGTTTATGTGGGTGGCAAAAATGATAGGAAGGATATAACTCTGAACACTTGTGGAAGACAACTTCTGTGCTTGGACACCTGAAGTTAATTCTGTGGCAGGTTTTCCCACACCATTACATCACCATGACCTCAGGCAAGCAGCAAGGTCCCTCTGGAGCTCACCTCATTCACTTCCTGGCTTGGAACAAAGCCAAGCACAAGGTTAGTTTGGACCAGCTGCATCCCCACCAGCATTCATAAGAGGCAGATGCAAAGTGATAATAAAATTTGGCAAACCAAGCCAACCCCATGAAAAGTTGGATTGTGAGTGGATGAGCATAAAGTCCATTAAACAGCAGTGTTCTCTTTGGAGTTCATTAAAATTTCAGTGAAATGATTCTGCAGTTTCTTTGCACGGTGCCAGTATGAACACTGAGTTTACAGCAGGCATTGTTTAGTGCTTCTCCTTGCTTGCAGAAAGACATCAAGCTTTTCATTATATTTTCCTGACTTTCCTGTGCTGCTACTGACAAAAATGGGAAGACTAGTCAAGGGATGGTAAGGCAGAAGTTCATCCAGTGTGAAAAAACAAGGTTCATATGTTGTCATTCAGTGTGAAATTACTTTCACATAGTCTGTTGCCTGGATGTATATTTTTTCTTTTGCTGAATATGCACATTATCTTGTGGACTTTGAACAAATGAAACCTGAATGATATTGCTCAGCAATACTTCAGTGTAAACACTGACTGTAATCAAAACCATTTTTAATATTGGTACTTGATGTCTTCCTTATATAATTTAATTAGCTCAGTGACTTTTTCAGACTGCAGTAACAGGAAGTAGAATACAATAATAAATACCTACTGCATTCTGTGGATTCTTGACACTTTTGATCCTTCTAAACATAGAAGATTTTTAATCCTATTCCTACAAATCATTTTAAGTTCATTTTGTCTAGACAGATAAATGTGAGTGCTATCAGCTTTTATACACAAAAAAAAAGTAGCTCCATAGTTTTTTCCCTTTAAAGGTAGGTGTAAATGACTGCAAAAGTTCATTTACAATAATAGGAACCCTTATGATTTATTATTTGTCTGATTTCCATGCCAGACAGAGGGCTTAAAACTGCACTGGACAAAAATGTTTTTACATACACTTACTTAGCAACACCTTTTGTGGGTCCTATTTTCAGAAGCGGTGTCTGCTTACAGTACTTGCAGATGTGGCTGGGCACGGATGTGGGGTTCAGCAAACCTCCAGACAAATATTCACTCATTGGAAAAGGTCAGGAATTCAGTTGTGAAAGGCTGATGAAAAATGGTAGAAATTCTTCTTCAGCTCAATATTCAAATAATGCAAAAATCACGGTGAAGTACAAAACAAAACAAATCAAACCACAAGCTTTTCTAAAGAGGTTTACTACAACTACTGGCCCTTTATACAGCCCAACAGGATGATCTGTATCGAGGCCATATGTCTGTATTTTAGTGTTGTACTACACAATATCAGTTCCTCTGCTCTGCTCGCACAGGTTTACTGGAATTAAGCTTACAAGTTTCATAGACTTCTTTCTGCCACACAAGCACAATTTGTAGAACAAAGAAAACATACACATAAATGAGCAATCTTGGTAGCAGGTAATTTTTCAAAAGAACTTCTCCAAGACTTTTGCTGAGTTGTAATGTGATTTTGTCATCTGGTAATACATGAGACCAATATAATCTTATCTCAAATATCTTTCAAATATCCAACTGCATTGTTTGTCTCCACTAAGAATTAAGGATGAATAGTAATTTACAGAGCATCTCAGTGCTCCCCATTTCCTAAGCTTCTGCTATGGTTGGAAGTCTGTGGATGGATGGCTCTCATAGTCATAAGCCTTCTGCCAAAATTTCAGAATGAGCAATGGAACCAGAAAAGTTTTTACCCACTTAAAGGCAAAGCTAGATTAATTTTTTATCATTATTTTGGTTTTTATGGCATGAGTTGCTAAGTGTCAGCACTTCACTGAATGGAATGTAAGACCCAGTTTGTTACACTGTAAGAGAAGGAGTCTGAATTTAGTCGACCTTGGGTTTTGCCTATTTTTTTTAACAAAATTTGCTAAGAAAGGATGCTTCCAGGTTTTTATTTCATATAAACATAGGAAATGTGCTCAGAAAAACAGAGAAATGACCCTTGTTTTGGTATCAGAAGAGGCACTCAAGTTAATTGGCAGCAAAATAACTGATAGTTTAAAGCTACAACATTATTTTCAAACAAATTTTCAGCCTACTAGTAGCGTAAGAGGAATATCACTGTGTGTGTCTCTTTTCACAACTAATCTTACTTTAAGAGATTTCTATTCTAAAGAGTTGTGTTGTTGGTTTCAGTGTTGTCTCAGTCTTGCCCAAGTCTGAAAATAGCTAAAATTTTTCTGCTTTTGGGTAAGATAAACATTTAACAGAGTCTGATGTCGGAAGGTCCCAGAATGTCAATTCCATTGTGGCCTTCAGTTACACAGATGATTCCATTGATTCATGTATGAGCTAGAGCATACTCAATATTGATTTAAAAATTGATAGTGATAGGAATCTAAAAACCCCTCTATATTTTTCCTACCTGGATACTTGCAGATTGTGGACAAAAATCACTTTTTCAAAATATTGAAACTCTGCAATGATATTATTTCACTGTGAGTTACATTTTCAGTGGTTTTATGGCTATTTCCTGAACCCTGTCTAGTATGTCCACATACTCCCTCAATTTTAGTAAATGGCATTTGGAAGGATGGAGGTGTGAGTTGGTTTTTTATTTGTTGGAATCAATGCTTGCAAAGTTTTCTCTCTTGAAAATGTGGTTTACATTGCTCATGCTATATCACCATCATAAATGCTTTTTCCATCCTATATAAAATTAGCAGGCTTTATTAACTTTCATTCATTCATTTTGAAAGGCTGTTCCAGAAATGTCTTCAACTTCTCATTGTAAACTTATTTCCAGACTAAGTTGATTAATGGTCAGTCTATACCTTTCGGGGAGCCTTTTTGCTGGAAGTGTTTTCTGTCTTTTATACTTCAGTCTCTCATGGATCATTATCCCCACCGTGTGCCTTGATGTATTTGAAGACAACATCCTAAACCTTCAGTGTTTAATGCTTCACCCTTCATTTTGCTCACTCAAATAAGGGAACCCTTTTTCTGCTCTTTCCAGCCAAAGGTCCCAAGGATACAGAATCCTGCAACTTCTGACTTAGTGTCCTTCTGGCATGATAAAGCTTGCTCTGCCTCCTGAGCTCTGGAATTTTCAGAGAGGACAGGGAATGGTTCAACTAGACTTACCCAAAGCGTCTCCTGGACCACGTCAGCTCTAGGAAATGAAAGTGGCACTTTCACTGTCACTTGCAAAACGAAACCAAAGAAAAAGAAACTGAAATGAAAATGAAACCTTACAAAGTCTCATTTAAAAAGTTGTAAATAGCTACTAACAGAGAAATTCTTGATTTCTTGAATCTGAGTAAAGATCCCCTCTTTTCTTATTTCATTAAATGTTTAAAGCAATTTAATTTAGTAGTTACTCATAATTTACATTTAAGTGAAGGCTAAGTTTAGAACAGATTCATCATCTACATTCTGGTTGATGTGCAGCAAACTATATGGCCCACAACTTGCTAAAGTCCTCTTCTACCCCATTTAACCCAGATGCATCAATCTGCCTCAATATTAACATGTAAACAACCCTGTCCCTTTAACCACTATCATCCTTACACTTCCAGAAAAACAAACTTTATCAGGCAAATTCAGATGCAGATTGCATTGGCTCAAGCCAGTTCTCGTTATCATCCATGCCCAGAACTGCCCCCCAGTTTTACAAATGTGGACACCCAGGCACCTCACATAGTTCTGGGGAAATTTTTTTTTATCTGTGTCCTGTTTTTACTCCTAAGGACAGCAGCTCATACATAGTTTATTTCCGGGTGGGTTTTTTTTGTTTTTTTTTTTTTAACCCCAGACACCTATTTTAGCAGTTGACATTGAGACTCTGTGTCTTGGTAGCTGAATAAACAAACCTGTCTATTCAATCTTGGAGTAATGAAAAGTTTTGGCATTGAATTTTTGTAGCACAGCTGTTTGCTTCATATTACCTGGTTCCTTTATCCTGGAAAATCCTGAGTGGCCTCTGCCAACAGGAAAGGAGGCACCCCATTTCAAGAAGGGCTCTCTTGCCCATGTGTGGCCTAGGCACCATGGACAGAATAAACTGTGAGTAATTTATAAAGATTAAAACAAAATTTAGAATAAAAGGTACCCTCCAAAATTTATGTGGAATAAATATTATGCAAGAATATTCATGCACGCAGCATGGAAAAAAAGTTCATGTTCTTGAACCCATATCTTTCCTTCAGTTATAGCTCATCAGAATCACAGAATGATAGAAATGATGAGGTTGAAAAAGAACTCCAAGATCATCAGGTCCAACCATCAACCCAGCACTGCCCTGTTCACCACTAAACCACATCCCCAAGTGCCAGCGCCACATATTCTTTGACCATTTTGACCATTTGCACTTCCTTGCCCAGCAGCAAGATTTCTCAATACTTTTTGACCTTTATTATCCAAAATCCTCACCCCTCTGATGGACATGGTTATGACTGGCACAAAAGCAAGAACATGAAGAAACTAAAAATGAAAACACCTGATGGGTAAAATATCATCATGTCCTCCTGGTCATTTGGGGCTGATGCGCAACAGGAGAGGGCATTTGAAAGCATTACCGTTGTAATGGCCTTAGGCTGAGATGGGAGATTCAGATTAAATAACAGGAAAAAATGTCAGTTAGGGTGGTCAGACATTGGAATAGGTGGCTCAGGGAGGTGGTGGTCACCATCTCTGGAGGTGTTTAAGAGGCATTTGGATCTGGTGCTGCATGATGTGGTTTAGGGGTTACAGCGGTAGTGCTGGGTTGATGGTTGAACTTCATTATCTTATAGGTCTCTTCCAACCCTGATGATTCTACGGTTCTATATTTAAAACTATTGCAAAAACACATGCACTTGGCACAGGTACAGGCCGCTCATCAGGCTATGCATGACTAAGCTTATGTGAGCATCCAGCTCACAGCACAATTCACGTCCCAGGGTGTTGGGAGGGCCGGCACAGCACAGGCATTTTATATTTTTTATTGCTTCTCTGGGCAGCAGCGCACACGGAAGGCGGGCAGGGCAGCCCCGGCGGGGTGTGAGCAGGGCGGGGCAGGGCGGGGCAGGGCGGCCGCCCCGGGGCCGGCGCTGCGGGAGGGACAAAGCCGAGCCGGGCGCTGATGTCGGGCACCATCTTGACAGCCCCGGGCGGCGGCTCGGGAGCCTAAGGTGCCCCCCCGGGCGCGGCCTTTCGAGCGGCGTTCATTGCAGAGCACGGCCCGCCCCGCACCG
>VZRF01003552.1:516595-559456 GCA_013396875.1 Vireo altiloquus | reverse complement strand
GGGGTCGGTGCTGGAAGGTGCAGGGGCTTTTGGGTGGTATGGGGTGAACCGGGGCGATAATAATGGCTTTAAAATATTTTAAATTATTTTTTTAAGAATTCGAGTTTATTTATTCCTTCAGAAATCTTCTTTCACCATCACCCTCCCTGGAATGTCAGGATGGTACAGGATCAATGCAGAATACTCTCAGCTGTTGCCTGTCAGTCATTTTTCCCTAAGCCTGGCTTCAGATGTTTAAGAATCTCAGCTCTTTTTATGGCAGTAGGCTCCTGCTTCCTCTCCAGAAGGGCTGATTCCAGCCGGTATTGTGAGCACGCAGCGTGGCTGTGTTCTGGGAGGATTTAATCTCGGGACTCTCTTTAGCTATTGTGCCTAACCACATGCACAGTGTGGCATTGCACAGGCACTACTGCACTTGGTGTGGGGGCGTCCCTTTAAATTCCCCCTCCCCCCGTCTGAATTTCCTGTGTGCAGCTGTGGATTTGGCTTGGGAATCGTGTGGTGATTGTACAGTATGTGGAGGCAGTTGGGTGTGAGGGATTGTAACCAGCTGACTTCAGGAGTTAGTTCTTTCAACTGGCCAAGACAAATGAGAGATATCCTTATGAGGAAAGAGTCCAGTGGGATAAGCTGCATCCCCTTGGTGGGATACCCTCTGAAATTTTTACCAAAATCAGTAGATAATAAATTTTATACATTGGATGGAATTTTTTGTTGAAGTATCATGCAGAAACCCACATCAGAATCATTTGCCTCTAGAACAGGATGCTCCTAAATAGAATTGATTTTCTTTTTCCCCCCGGAGCATTAAGAAGCCTAGAATTTGGAAACACTTTTCTTAGCTTTCCATTTTATACCTTGTGATCTTGGACAACTTTCCAAGTGATGTATCAGTTGTTCTTGTGCTTAAGAGGAATTTCAGACACATGGGAGTATGAGCTGAATTTTTGGACTGAAGGGATCCATGTGCACAGAATTTGCTACAATAAGCCTGATTTAAAATCTACAAGGATGACATCTACTCCTAAATCAGTGAGAATTATCAGACTTGGATTAGCACCATCATGTGTTTTAGCCCTGTGAACAGTGACTTAAAAAAGCAGAAGTTTTAATTAAAAATGGCATAATGACTTTAAGATCAGTGAAGTGGGGATTAAGTCCAGTGATGGCATCTTCATGGTGGATGAAGGCAGGTTAGAATGATTGGATGCACAGTGATCAAAGCCCCAACTCAGAGCAATCCACTCTTAATATGGAGGGGGAAAAACACACAACCCCTATTAAAGAAAACCCCCAAACGAAATCATTCAAACAAACACAAATTTAAAATATTATTCTTGTGAGTTAAATGCAGTGAAGTGTGTGTGTCAGTGACTCCATTTTGTGAGTCTTATTCTTGAGGAAGGCAGAGGTTTTGCATTTATTTTGGAACTAGGTAATGCTCCTAGGTCACTTGCTGTTTAAAGTGACCTAAAGCAAAGAGGTATGTCAGTCTCTTTTAGGAAGTGTCCTATTTTGGGCACCAGTAGCATTGATCATTGCAAGATAACCACAAGAGGCTCATCTTTTCTAAACTGTGTGACCTTCTATGGAAGGTGGCAAAAGTTTTCTGAAGAGAAAAAGCAGAATTTTTAAGATGGGATGAGATTTGATGTTTCCCCTTAGAACAGTCTGATTAATTAGCCTGGCATAACCCCAGGTAAATGAGATTAGAAAGAACCTGCTATGCCAACAGAGATAAAAACCAAAATAACGTATGTAAACAATTAGATGAGAGATTTTCTTGTAATGAGTTGTTACTGTGATCTCCAACTTAGCTGCAGTAGAACAGATGTTGTAGTTAAATCTATTGGAGCACTGCAGTGGATTTCACTACTTACTAGAGGTATGACCATGGTGGATGGTACTCTTTATAGTTTCTTTACTTCCTCTAATAATTGCTCTTCAGTTTTTACAGGGGAATCTTCATAAGTGTGGGAAGAAGATACTTGATATGTATACACTATGGTTGCAGTAAATTAGTATGAAAAATTAATGGTTTTTATTAAAATTCATGCATTGTGAAAAGCATTTTGAGCTTTCATGTATCAGTAGACAGTTATGGTAGATTCTAAGGTAATTGAAAAAAATTATAAGAGAAAGCATATTATGATCTAATTGTCTAAATCACCAAACTAATTTGTGAATTCTTTTTTTTTTATTTGCTTTAAAGAAATTATATAATCTGGAGAACAGGACAGCATTTACCATATATTTTATTCCAGGTTCTCAACCATTACACAGCATAGCTTGTATCACAATATTGAGCACCTGTTGTCTTTGGAAAACAGATGGCATTGGTGGGGCTCAAAATGGTTGTGGGCCTCTGAAAAATGGGGAGGTTTGTGCTGTGGAACAGGAGAGAAAAGACAGGGTTGCTGAAAACTACTGGTTAAGGGTTTGCATATATTAAAGGTGTGGTAGGGGCTTCCTGAGAGTCGAAAAGTTGATGCTTTCTAGGTGAGGACTAGATGGCAGGAAAGTTTCTATCTTTGGGACATTAGAGTAGACTTTTTTTATGTATGGAATGGTCAATACCTCGATTTCTTTGACTTCTGAATGCATTGAAGAAAGTGAAAGCTGAATACTCCCAGCCTTGTCTTGGCCTGCCTGCAGTGTTTTCAGGATGATGCTTCACTATGTCATTGAGATGAAGTAATTCACAGAATCACAGGTGGCTGAGGCTGGCAGAGACTGTGGGAGTTCACCTAGTCCACACGTCTTCTCAGGTGGGCCACCTAAAGCCAGTTGCCCATGTCCAGATGGCTTTCAAACCTGTGCTTCTGCTCAGTCACTCTCATAGGGGAAAAAACGTTTCCTGACATTCATATAGAAATTCCTCTTTGGGCCATTGCCTCTGGACCTGCCAGTTGTGGAGGGTCTTGGAAGAACAATACAAAAACATCTGTTTTACTCAGTATCTCCATCAGCCTTTATGTGCACACTTGTGTGCAAATTAAGAGCCCTGGTGATGCACATTATTCATGATTTCCCGTGTCAGCTTCCCTGAAATAGGTTGGGCCTTACAGTAAGACCAAGGTACATAAATTGAACATCAGATCAATTCTCTGACTGAGTGTTTCAGTGGCATGTGAAGAACTCTGGAAGATCCCTTGTGTTCTTCCTTGAAGGGACTTAGCTGTGCTGGAAAATGGGCTCTGGTATGCTGCAGCCCCTTGTGTTCTTTAGGTTCTACAGTAGTAGCTGTTTAGATTATGCAAGGGAGGAAAATAATTAAAACATGAATTAAAATGGAACTCAGTCTTAATTTATAGGGTCTGAAGTGCTTACTTGTTGGCCTGTTCCTCTTTCAAGAGGTGCAGTTGTTCTGGTAACAGGACTAAGCCAAGTGCTGGTAGCAGGAGTTGGCATCAGCCTCAAGACAGACACAAGCCAAAGTATTACTAAGGGGAAGAAATGATGAATGAGAAGTACACACCATTTCTCCACATGTAGAGCCAAAGCTTGATGAGCCACTCTGTGGGAGAGAAGGTTTATGCATCAATAAAAATAGAATTATTTTTTAAATTTTTCTTACAATTTTTAATTAGTGGCTTTGCAAACAACTTGAGTTGCTCTGAGTGGTTTTTAGCTTGATGGTTATTAAAATAGGAGATTGTCATTAGGAGTGTAGCTTACACACTTTTCATACCCAATTACTGCACCAGGAAACTAACTGGAAATTACCTTTGTTTTTTTCTTTAAAGATCTCAACTGTGTTATAATTGCCAGCATTTTTTTATTACATCTAGCCCTGCATCTATATGGGTGGGGAATTTTAGACATTTTTTCGAGTTGTTCCTGATTGCAAGTTGTGTGGAACCTTGCAAGAAGTAGCTGTAATCATTGTTGCTGTTGATGCACTGCTTGCTTGAGCCTTTTAGGCTGGTAGAAGGTAGATGCCAGAGGGAATAGTTATTGATTGCTGAGGTATGGGAGGATCAGTGGAGGGTGTCTTCCAGAAGTTTTGCCCTTTTGGAGAATGCATATGAAGCAGTGTAAGTAATGAGTCAGGAAGAGTTCCATGAGTAAGCCCAAACCAGGGCATTCAGTGCTGAGGCTCTTGCACAACTGTCAGAATTATCCTTGAATTTACATGTGGTAATTGTGATTGTGGATGGAAATAAGCAGTAATGTCATAAATAAAACTGTGGTTGCTAAAACTGATGTGATAGTTCAAGATATTTTTCTTTCCTGATACCTGCTTGTAACGTTTGTGTTTTTCAGTAAGCCACAGCTGCTTGCTTTTATCAGTTTCTTGTATAAACAGGTGCAGCTAGTCACTCTTAATGAAAATAATACCAAGTTCAGTCTTTCTTGTCCAGTGGTTTGATTATTTACAAGTTTCCTTTGTTTGCTTTTGTTTCTTTTTTTTTTCCTTTGGGGACTCAGCATGAGATACTTCCCTTATTAATAATTATTTCATGTGTTTGCTACATGAAACAGTTGTGTTTCAGTGTTCGTTAGAAACACTAAGGGTTCTTGCATCTGAAAAGGAGTGAAAGGCTTGGTAATTGGATATAGGCTGCTTGACCTTTATGTCACTGGTTCAGAAGCAGTCCATGGTACCAGATGCCGAAGCGTTTGCTGTTTGAAATTGGCTCAGCAGTGGGTAAGGTGATATTAATACAGTTTTAGTGTGCAGGTATGTGTGACTCAAAAGCCAACACAGTGGCTGTCCCAGGAAAGAAAGTTTGCAGCTAAACTAACAGCACCTTGTGTTTAGATTAGATCACCCTACTTAGGGGTCAGATAAACTTACAGAAAGCAGGATACAGAGGGAACTTGAGTTGCATCTGCCTGTTTTACAGATTTTGTGTCTTTGCCTGGAACTGGATTTATTAAAAAAAAAGTTGCATGTGCATATACACACACAGACATACAGTTCACTGTAAGGGCACTTCAGTAAGTCTTGATCCGTTTATGTTATCAGCAGATCCTAATCCTAAATCCATGAGCAAAACCCAGGTAAAAGGGAAAGAGCTTGTGTGGGTGTCTGTTATGAAATGAAGAAGTCTCAGCTGGGGTGATTTTGGTGCAAATGATTGGTTGAGGGTTTCCTGCCCTGTTGTTCACCCCGCACACCCTGTCCAGCCCTGGGGGAGATTCGCTGGGCTCCCATCCCCTCCCTCTGCAGGTGCTGGTGTTGGGAGCCCTGCTCCTGCCAAGTGAGTGGCAGAGACAGGTCTGAGCACAAGAGCCTGTGCAGCCTGCAGGACATTAATAGCCTGTAGTACAGTACAGTCCCCTGCCCCTCCTGAGCTGGGCTGCTCCAGCCAGGGCATACATGGACTGCCAGAGACGCAGCTCACAGCACAAACCGAGTGACTGACACTAATATCTGGACAGGCCAAATCAGAGGTCCAGCAAGATGAAGTCATGTCAGTTTTTCTTCCCCTCTTGCCCTCCGCAGATTTTGTGTGGTATAAAAGGCACACAAAGGTTATGTGTAAGCTTGCTTGCTGATACTACAAATCCTCACTCTTTTTGTTGCCAGTATATTTATTGATGATGTGTTTGATGGTCTCCTGTTAGCTCTGCCTCGTCACCAGAGGTACATGGAAGGATATGTTAGGAACATAGTACTCTTCAAATTCAGATACTGGTATTATCTTAGGCAGTCTTGGGCAGCACTGCTAAATTAAATCTCAGTAATGGAGTACCTTGTTCATTAGAGCAAAAGTTAAGGTGATGCATCATTACTTAATTTAGTAGAGAATGATTTTGCTACAGTATCAGGCATGACTAGTGCAAATCTATTTATATAGGTTACCTCACCAATAAAGAACTCCTTCAAAACTCCCTAATTGAAAACCAGGTTATTTACTTTACTGTTTTTATGTTCATCACACCTCTTCTGGAGAAATCCTTGTGAATTTATAGGGTTTACTATAACTTTTCTTGTACAAAATCTGTTTTGTATTGTGAAGTACTTTAATATTACAGGTTTTTTTGCAAAACCTTTTTTTTAAATTTAATAATCATAGGCTCTATGAAGACTTCTTTACAAACTACACTAAATCTCATCCTGACACGCATGAAATCTCTGGTTTTATCTGGAAGTTGTAAGTCTCAGCTGATAATGTGTATAGTCACGGTCAAAGGTAGGAAAGTCATATGCAGGAAGTTTTGCTTTCAGAAAATCTTCTAAAGATGCTTTTGACATCCTTCTTGGCAATAATGAAATAATTTCTTAGAAAACTATTTGAAAGCCATATTGAATTCTCATTATTTCTAGTTCTATTACAAATGGACCATACAGTCCATAATACCTCATAGACTGCTGTGCTTCAGTTGCTGTAAATGTGATCTCATCGCCACAGCTGTAGAGAAATTGATAATATTAGGAAGTAATTGTACAGTTAGACTCTGATCAGACTTTTCAGGCCTCACAACAATAAAATTAAGTAACAATTATATAATTTTATGTAATACTCTACATATATGCATTTGTGACCTGAAATGTGTACTTGATAGCTGTTATGCTTGATTATACTAGGGAGGGAAAGAGTTTGGGAATACCAAGTGAAAAAAGTGTGCAGGTAATTCCAAGGCAGTTGCTGCCTACGTGTCTGCCAGCAGTGAGTCTGCATTACATTCTCCTGTGGGAGGGAAGAGCAGTGTGCACACTTTGAACTGAAAGACTTCCTTCTGTGAAGGAGTTCCTGAAACCCACATGGTGTTGTAAAATGTACAGACTCTGGAATTTGTACTTTAGGTTTTATTAAAAATTGTCCCATGTTTCTTTTTTATGCAGCTGACGTTTGTGCAGCGTCAGCTGTTGGTCTGCTGAGAGCTGTGTGGCTGCATTACTGTTCCACTTCAGCTTTGGCATTCTTCAGTGGGACCTTAGCTTGAAAATTGGTTGTGACTATTAAATCTGTCTGTACCTTACACAGAAACCCACACTTCACCTGGACTAATTGTCTTAAATCCTCAAAAGTAAATGCAGTTGGATTTCTTTTTTTTTACTTCTTTTGTCTTAATAATGAAGTCTGCAGTCAGTGGATTCATGACTTCCTAAACTCCACTGAGCATTGTGTTCTGAATGTTAATCAGGTGTTTTATGGTACTTGAATGGAGCATGCCGAGCTCTAGTGTCTCCCTAACTTGGGGAATGCCTCTCAGGGTCCCCTCTTCCCAGGGAGACTCCCACACCTGAATTGGAATCTCTCTTGATTCTGAAGCTGTACTTTTTAGCAAAGGGAAGAACTGAATTCAGTTCTGCAGAATTAATTTTTTAGCTACTATTGGCTGACCTTAGAAACATGTTGAGTACTGTGAGAACACAACAGGAATAGAAGACCAGGTTCAGCTCTGAAATAAAGTAGCATAATGAGGCAGGGACTAGTATTGAATCACAGACTCTTGGAATGCAGATAAATGGCTGTCTCTGGTAGGGAGTTAATCTCTCCCTGTAAATACTGCTGTCTGTTGATAAGTTGTCATGTAGCAGAATGCTGGACTGCACGAAGTTGGTTCTCAGTGCCATCACTTCAGTGTTTTGTCTCTCTGTAGAGTTTGGATGAATTGTAGTAGAGTAACTCCTATTTTGTGCACTGTATGCCATGTTAATTTGTCCCCATGCTGGGGCATGTTTGAAGGGAACTTGTGGTAGCATAAATTTGGTAGAAGTTCTGCTTTATCTCTGTTGCTGGCTTACACATGCTTTAGGCAGTAAAATTTTTTATGCTCTTTGCATTTTTAAACAGACATATCTTTATACTCCCATCCAGTTTCCTTGAAACTGAAAGTCCTTGATTCTGGGTGTATTTTACTGTCAACTTTTTCACTTGCTTACCTTTCAAAGAAGGAGATTTACCTACCTTCCCTTGCAGTGGCAGGATGGCCTTTGAGAGGGTTTATTTTATTAGGAGCACACTAGGTGGTTCAACAAGATGATTTCTGGTGACCTGCTTTGTTGAGGGTAACCAGTGTGCTTTCTGCTAGAACCAGTCTTTTGTGTTGCTGACAAATGGGTTTGAGGGAAGCTCAGGGAGCAGAAAAGCAGGTTTTGAGCAAATGCTCTCAGAGCATTGGCCGAGTATGAGCTCAGGTAAAAGGAGATTTGTTTTTATAGGCCCTTTGCAGCCAGCTGTCAGTGTGGGCTCCTTTACTGTCTGTCATTACATGGAGGGATCGACTGTCAAAATTTATCTTTCCCTGAGCTGACACATAATACCTCAGTGGGCTGGTTGCTCCTTGCACAGCTGAAATGTTCTTCATCCTCCTCAACTGGCAGTTTCTTAAGTGGATATAATCCATTCAGCAGATTTCCTGGAACTTCTCTTAACATAGCTGTGCAGCTTTCTTACTCCTTTAAAACTGCAGGGTCCTCCTTGACCACCTTAGCTTGGGAAATACCAGGCTAGAGCAAAGGCAGGAGGAGGCTAGAGCAAAGGCAGGAGTAATGTTCTCTTTAAGTTTTTTTTTTTTTTTTTAATTAGCATTTTTTTCAGCATGCCTACCTTTTTTAGTAGAGAAATGTAGCAGCTTAATTTCTGCATGGAGACTTGAGTGTAATTCTTATGAGGTTGATCTTTGTCTTTAAGTTTTTGGCACAATCAACGCCCCCTAAATATAAGCACAAAAAATCCATGAAATACTATATTCTCTTTGTTTTCCTGGGAGGTGCTACAGGCATTTGGCCTCATCCAGTCCCCAATTTGGTGCCTGAAAGATGATACCATAACTAGCTGTGTGGCAGCCTCTACTGCCAAATGTGCTGGAAGCTGGCTGCTGTGCTGGTCAGAGGGACAGTTGTTTAAGATTCAGTTTGTGTTGGGAAGAACACCAGTGAAGCAAATAGTGCTGTGCATAGCTATTTGAATAATTGCCTTTGCCTGGACCTGTCTCATTTTGTTCCTGTAAAACACCTGTGCACACCTGTGGGTAAAGTAAGAAACTCTGGATAGTGAGTTCAGTTGTAAATGTGCTGGTCAGATTTGAGCAGTCATTGGGAGCAATCCTTGTGCTCTGCATGTCTTGGAATAGGCAGCTAAGAATATCAGCAACCTCGTGCAAAGAGTTGGAGTGTGTCTTGGAGCTTTCCTAAATTGGAGCCTCAGTGTTAGTGGTGGTCTTGGCTCAGGTTCAGGTTGTATTGAAATTGCTGCCTTTTTGATTTCACATGCATTCTTGTAACAAAAATGTTTTTGTTTTAGGGATTTATCAAAGATGTTCATGAGGACTCCCTCACAGTTGTATTTGAAAACAAGTAAGTATTTTATTTTTAAAATAATCATTTGAATATTAGGTTATTTCAGTTTTATACTTTTGCTGATACTTTTTGTTTAATTGTTTTGCCTTTAAGAGAGAGCAGATTTCATTAGATACAGTTCTAGAAGTACAGGCTCACTATTCTGTTCAGCTTCCATGAACTGTCTTCTTGAATTTGTATCAGAATTCAGCTCATCAGTTACACTGTCCTGTACATTCTTTGGTATCTTTAGTGATGCCCATAGATGTGACAGCCAAATTTAATTAACATAGGAATCAGTGGCACAGGCTTGATACTCTTACACGAAAGCAGAAACTACCACAGTACTCAAATCAACCATTCTATGTCTACTTTCTGGAATGCTGATCTTTATTTTCAACCAGAGAAAAGTAAAAATATCCTTATGGTGATTTTTTTCTTTTAACTATTAGGAAGATAAATATACATATATATCTAATCAAAAGACCTATTGTTTCTGAGTGGAAAAGAGTGCAGATCTGTTAGCAAATCTTGAAAAAGAAGTATCCAAGAGGCCCATTTCATTTAATGTATAAACACAGCAGTGCTGCTGGGAACTTGTAGTGGCAAGCCAAGGATAATCCATGGGATGGTAAAGTACAAATGAGTACCTGTTGTTCAGCATTCTGACTGATAGCACTGTGGATTACCTGGGAGATTCCAGTGCTAATTCCAAATACTCTGTGAGCTACATCCTCTTTCCTGTTTTCCTTCCAGTTACTAGGTGGAGATCCTATAAAATGTGTCAGCTTTTGATGTGAAAATTGTTACTAACCTTTGCCAACTCTAACCTGTAGATTAGTCTTTGAGCCTTTCTTCAAGAAAGATTGCTGGGTCATAAAGGTAATGCTAGGGAATGTGCAAGTGTGTCTTTATAAACAGTATTTATAATCCTAATGACATAATCCCAGGTGTGTATGTGTGTGTACATATATACATGTGTGTAAAAAGAAATCCTTGAGGGGCAGACATAAGTAATCCTGGGATTTACCCTGCAAAACCCAGTGTTTGTTTCTTTCTAACCTATGTTTTCTAGTCCTTATTTTATGAAGACAGTTAGAAGATGAGGTGGCAGCCATAATTTAAACTAACACTGAGGTGGCTATGGGAGCTGTATCTGTCTCCTAGGTTTTCATATCCTCACCCCAAAACCCAACAAACAGGAAAAAAAATTAAACCCTTCATCCTATCCATGGTCTGAGAAGATGTGACAAATCTTCAGTTGCATCTTCAACATCCATATTACTTTCTAAAGAAAAGTAATTACTTCTCTTTGCATTCAAAGTATGTGCTTTCATGTCAGAAACCAAGTAAGCCAAAGGAAGTGCCAGGGGTTCGCAGCAGGAGCTGAATCGTTGGCAAACACATTTCTGGTATTTAGTATCCATATCATCCATGTGTTTTGCAGAAAGTCTGGCAGCAGCAGCCATGTTTCAAAAAGGATGGGCTGCAGCATATGTGAAGTGTTCTGTTGACTAAAAATAGACTTGATCAGGAAGGGTGTACACAGCCATTTATTCAGTGACGTAAATCTGATCAATTTTTACATTTTTTGCAGAGTTAAAATTTGTAAGGGCTTTAGTGGAACTGAAGTTGGCAAGAGTGGCCTGTGCTGAGAGCATCAGTGTTGTGATAGTGATTATCACTAACAAATACACACATCTACCTCACAAGAGGCAGTCTAAACTGTTACTTTGCATTTTCTGCTATTGTTAGCCAATCTTTATCTACAGCTGTTGTAAGGTTCCCAAAGTTGAATGTTGCAGCACAGCCTGCTAATGATGATTTTGTGGCCATAGCAACATGCAGTCTCTGGGCAGGTAGCCTTACTTCTTTTAAGAGACATTTTCTGAGAGTAAGGAGGCAAAGGAATGAATGCAGAAACTTCAGGAACTGGAGACTTTTTTTACTGTTAGATGGAAAATTGGATCTTGAAGTACAGTTTCATAGAGGCTTCTTGGAGTTTGAAGCACTGTATTGAAGGAGAGGCTTCTGTGTTGTAAGAAGCAAGTACCTCCCTTTTTTGTGATTTGTACCCTGTAGTTTAAGCACCAGTTCTGTCAGATTGTTGTAGTAGGTAGTTTGTAGCCCATCACAAGTAATTTCTTAAAACATCTTGTTTTGCATTTTACCACAGATGCTCCAATTCTGGTCTTAAAAAGTTTTGCCACCAAGACTTGGACTCATATTCTGAGAACTGAGCCTTCTCTGCACTTTTCCACTATACACTTCCTCGATTGGCAGGGAGGGGAAGGAAAAACCCAAACCATGAGATTAATAACAGTTATATTTGCAACAAGGGCGGTTTAATTGCAGTTGAATTTTTTTGCCAGCCTCCTTCACCATTTCCCAGAAATTGAATGTGATTTAATTAACATTTTGTGGCCATAATACCTTACAGCCTAGACAAAAGCTATCCATGTTAGAGAATCCTTAAGGTTGGAAAGGCTTGTTCCTCTGAGATCAAGTCCAGCTGTTAGCCCTGCACCATGATGTTCTCCATTAAATTGTGTGGCCAAGTGCCATGTCTGTGTGCCTTTGAACACCTCTGGGGATGGAGATTCCACCACCTCCCTGGGTAGCCCATTCCAATGTCTAAGCACCCTTTTAGTGAAGAAATTTTTTTAATATCAGTCTAAACCTCCCTGGCACAACTTGACACTGTTTCTTTTCAGATCCCTCTGAGCCTCCTTTCCTTCAGGCTGAGCCCCCCAGTTCCCCCAGCTGCTCCTCATCACATCTATGCCCCAAACCCTTCACTGGTGTCCTTGCCCTTCTCTCGATGTGTTCCAGCACCTCAGTAATAATCTTCAAGCATTTTGTTGTTTTTCAAAGTATAATTGAAAGAAAAAGTTTATAATGTGGAGATTAAAACTCCATGATCTGTAACATCTTTATTAAGTGAGGTACTTGAGTGTAAGCTGTCTTTTCAGAGCAAACATGGAAATGTATCCATCTTGTCATCTAGAAAGTTGCAGGAGTGCCCTTTGCTCCTTATGCTCAGGCTTGTTCTGCTAAGTTAGGCCACTCTGTCTGCGGGTTGTTAAAAGTAAGCAAAGCAAATGACTTGGGGTAATCCTTGCTTGTTACAAGTTGGTTGGTTCTGATTCTGTTGTTGACTAATGTGAATCAGATGGGCAGAAATTATGGACATTGCAATGCTTTGATAGATACCATTAAAAGTTCCTCAGATACTCTAAGTTAATAGGGTTTTTATGAAGGGTCTTTTTTTCCCTGGTTTTATTTCAACCTGTGTAGAGACTGAGTGAGGAACAGCTGATGGCATTTTATGACAATCACAGAGTAGAAGGAAAAGGAATTTCAGGAGCTAACACAGTGAATTTAATTACTCCAGTAGTCTTCATAAAATGCACTGAAAACATACACTTCTACAAATAAAATACTTGTGTAGAGCCAACTATAGTAAAATAAATAGTCTTGATGTACAAGAAAGTAAACCTTTATTTTGTATGCCTAGAAATAATTGGTATTGATAGGCAGATATAAAGATGTGTTACTGGGGAGTGTCAGCAAGTTTGAAGGTGGAAAGTTTTGTTTAAGATCGGAGTCAGATTTTCCTGGAATACATAAAACTTTGGTGGTAAGCAGCTGAAATGTTAAATATGAGGAGGAGAAATGGATGAACCCCACAGTAGACTGCAAAGCTGAGCTTAAATCTGTTTAAGGGCTCTATGACTTAAGCATTAGGAATGTAAGTACATCATGTAATATCTTTCAGTGGGGTTTTATGAAAGCCATTCGTTAAATTTTTCAGTTAATTTCAAAATTTTGTCATTAAATATCTTCTCAGATACTTTTGTCTTGACATGATTATTTTGTTCCTTTGGTTATAAGGTTTGCCTTCGATCAATAAGGAAACCGACCTGATTATATGGACAGAATGAATTTTAATGAAACTCAGAATTCCAAAATTAAAACGAAGAAAACAGGAAAGTTTGAGAATTAATGTGTAATGCTTTTTCTGCTTCCAGTTGGCAACCAGAGCGCCAGGTGCCCTTCAATGAAGTCAGATTACCACCACCCCCTGATATCAAGAAAGAAATCGGTGAAGGAGATGAGGTGGAGGTGAGTGAATGCTCATGAGCTGTCCTGGTCTGTAACTGGTTGTCCACTGAAGGCAGTGATGAGGGTTGTAAGGTGAAGGTTTAAAATGGAACATGGGTTTATTAGAATTTCAGTGAAGCTGTGACATTTCAGTTTTCCCACAAAACTACCAGTGGAAATTTTTCGAAATCTAAAACTTAAAATAGCTGAGAAGGTTTTAATTCTGACACAAAATCTAGGCAATTTTCTTTTTTGACCTGGCATGTAAAGTGTTGGAAATCTTTGATATGAAGATGTAATAAAGCTCCTCTGATAACAAATTTTAACCCAGATGAAATGTCTGGTACAGCCTGGTAGGAAATTGTGTGAATTACAGAGTTCTACAGAGAGAGATTGTTAATAGGAGTGATGTATTACATCTAGAAATCAAAATGTGCATGTTCTGCTCCCTGCTCATTGTAGTATCATTAGTGCTTTAGTTTAACTTCTGGGTTTTTTGTTGTACTTGTCCCTAAAATCAAAGTAATGCATTTCCTTTCCTGAAGATACCTTCGTAGTTTTGGGTAACTTATCTAAGAAAAAATGTAGTATAGGTGCTGAGTTTTTCTCTTCCATTATTTGAAATACATTGCTTTTGCTAGAGATTATATAGAAAGGGTTATTTTCTTCCTCCTTGCTATTGTAAAACTCGTTTAGTCTGCATGCAAATGAGTCTGGCCTGTTGGAAGTGTATGAGGAGCAAATGAAACTTAAAGATGAGAAAACTGGGTTTTAGAAGTCCTCTGTTCTGCATCTGATCATACATTAACTTGTTAGTGTTTTTTGATGTGGAATATGTAGTCATGTGATGACTTGGTTCATTTCAATAGTCCTTGGTTTGTCAAGTAAGCCAAGGACAAAACAGAAATCTGAATTGTGGAGTTAGCTCTATGTGTGGACTTCCCATATAAAGACAGTGTTTGAATTTACTGAGGAATTGCCCTGAAAGAAACGTTTAGTCAAGGTTTTGTCTTCTTTTAGAAATTTCCATTGAATTGTCAGTAATTTATGCAAAAGAAATCTGTGCGCAGTCCTTGGGAGTAGAATACTGTTCCATTCTAATGAAAATTAGAAAAGTTGTGTTGTTCTTTCTTCGTTGTACATGCAGGTAAGTGAATTATGTTTGTATGTGCTTTCAGTGGTTCTGACTACTTTCATTTTCAGGTTTATTCTAGGGCAAATGACCAAGAACCTTGTGGCTGGTGGCTGGCAAAAGTTCGAATGATGAAAGGAGAGGTAAATTATTTTAGAACTTAATGATTTGATGCTTTCATGTTAAATACAGTAAATAGAAGTTCTTTGTCATGACAAAACTCTGAATAAAGTACTACAAATACGAAAACACGACAAAAGAGAATTATGAGTTGAGAGCACTTTGAAATGACCTTTGCTGTGTTGCACACCAGAGGGTCGTGCCCTTAGAGCTGAGCAAGTGACTTCCACTATGAGCAGTTTAATTGCTTGAAGGACTGAAGGCATGCACAAGGACAGGACTTCTGACAAACCTGCTTTGTGGATTGTACTTGGTGCTAAAAATGTGGTTAAAACCTGTTTATAGGCCATAAATTAAGTCTGCTGTAGCTATTGCTGTGTGTGGCTGCGGGTTGGTTTTTGTGTATGTGTTTTTACTGAGTGTAGTGGAAGGGCACTGCTTGTTTTGCTTTTACATATGTCAGGTTTTTATTTTACCATAAATAAATGGTTTGCACCTGCCAAGTAAATTGCAGATTTAGACACTTGAGTATACAGAGCTGTGACAATATTTGACCTGGTCTCATTAAAGCTTTATTTTGTGAAAAGACAGCAAGAGAATTGAACTTAATTGTGGGAAGAATCCTGTTTAGGACTCTTAGGATGATACTTAAACTAAATTTATAACTTGAAATTAGAAAAAAGTGTGTCATGACCAGAGTGGCAAATTGTGTTGAGACAAACAGATACCAGTTTTGGGGGAGGAAGAGGTGAATGTACTGCAGCACCCCTAAATTGCATACAGCAGGAAGGGAGGGGAGGAGAAGGCTGCATCCCTTAACACAGAATCAGGCTTCAGGGATACTGTGCACACAAGCTTCTTTAAACTTGCATGTGTTGGGTGGAAGCGTAGGAGTAGATTATCAGTAACTTAAATCGTCTTAGTTCTCTTGGCTTCCTAAATTTGGCAGTGTGTGTCAAAAAGATTGCGTTTTTATATTGATTTTGATCTTACATGATTCTCAGGTAGTTTGTACATTGAATCAGTGGATTTGCGTGGTTTGTTTGTTTGTTTTAAAGTAGTGCAGAGTAGATATTTGTGTGAGGAATTATTCTCTGTTCGATATTTTTTAGAATTAGAGCTCTAGTAAACACTTTGGATTTTGGAACTTGAACTGAACTAATGAAAGTATTTGAAAGAGAGATGGGCATCAGAAAAATCAATCCAATGTGCTGTTGTGGGGGACTGAGACTGTGCTGATAACGGTGCTCTTACTTTGGTGAGGGAGCACAGGGGTGCTGAAATACGTCCAGGCTCATTTGTGTAGAAATGTATCATTATGTCAACTTAGTTTTAGGGTTTCGTTTATATATTCATATTTTGAGCTTCCTTGCTGATGCTGGTAATGTTACTATGTCTTTGTTTTTCCTTGCTGAAGTTACCATTTTTTAAAAAACTCTTTCAGTTTTATGTCATTGAATACGCTGCTTGTGATGCCACTTACAATGAAATTGTGACTTACGAACGACTCCGACCTGTGAATCAGAACAAAACTGTCAAAAAGAACACCTTCTTCAAGTGCACAGTGGATGTTCCTGAAGACCTGAGAGATGCGTGAGTAGCTCTGCACACTTCAAGAAGGCTTTTAATTCTTGGAAGGAGGGGAAAAAACCCACTTGGCTTCTATTTTAGAGGCTGCTTTACAGGTCCATGAAGAACCTTAAGGGTGGTTGTGGCTGCAGTATCTCATTTAGGAACTGCTGCCTGGGACCCCTGCTGAGCTTTCAGGGTGGGGACAGAAGACAAGTTCTCAGGTGGGAACTTTGTGTCTGTACAGGTGATTCACTTGGCAGTGAGTCACTGTTAGTAACAGTCTCTGTTACTGAGACTTGCCAGATAACCATGGTGCCTTAGAATCTACAGGGAAACAAGCTGTGGAGCTATGTTAGAGAGAATGGGAACTTCCCTGTTTCTGAACAGTCCTTACCATAAACTACTAAAATGTTTTTGGGTCTGATTATGGTATTCCATGTTGAGTTTTGATGCAGCTTGTTGAAATAACAATCATTTTGTCTCCTTAGGTGTGCTAACGAAAATGCACATAAAGATTTCAAGAAAGCTGTGGGAGCATGTCGAATTTTTTATCATGCTGAAACTGCTCAACTAATAATACTGGTAATTGCTTCTATATAAATGTTGCTTGAATTCCCAGTATATTATTTATAGCAAGTATATAGCCAGCTCTGTGTGTGTATGGAAGATGGTTTAACTTGACAAGCTATGTAAATTGTGGGAGATTTAATATAAGTAGATGTATTTGATCTTTGGGCCTAAGGCCTCCGATGCATACAACCTAAATTTAGGAGCAGCTTTGAGTCTCATTGTTTGTATGACTTTTGTCATTCTTAGCTGAGTTCCATTTCACTGATTTTAACAGGTGGCTCAGAGGTAAATCATCTCACTCCACTGTGGAGCAATAGCTTTCCTTTGTGTTGTATTACACTGTGCAGTTGACCCACAGCTGGGTTTCCATGTGGAGAACTGCACCAGTTCAGTATAGTCATTAAGAAATTGTTCACTTAGATGCTTCTACGGTGGTTTTCTTACTACATAGACTTGTCTCAGCTTTAGTTTGTCTTCATAACTCCATTTACTTAATGTTATCCACTTGAACCTCACTCTGCAGGGTTGTGTTGTCTTTGTTTATTTCCTTAGCTCTCTTATTCACGTAGTGACAAGTATGTATATTGTAGAAAGATTTCTTAGGAGAACATCAAGGGGAAAGGGTTAATGTGTAATTCAGCAGTAATGTCTTTAATGTAAAACATGCTGTGAGTGAGAACAAGTAGTTGTTATTGATAAATTTCTTGTGCTTTATTTTGAGGAAGAACAAGATTCATGTAACTTCTGGAAATTGAGATCATGTTTATGACTTAGTTTCAATAAGTTCCTGATTTATCCTTTAAATGTGTATTTGCTTACAAAGCCAAAACTTAGGTTCCCTCTTTCCTGTAGTCTGCCAGTGAAGCAACAGTGAAGAGAGTGAACATCCTCAGTGACATGCACCTGCGCAGCATTCGCACCAAACTCATGCTGATGTCGAGAAACGAGGAAGCTACAAAACACTTGGAGGTAAAGCCACATCTTGGGGCTCTTGTTGCTTGAAACTGAGCTCAGAGCAGTGCATTACAGTGAGTGCACATGGATGAGTCTTCCTTTGTTCTCCCTTCAGTGCACAAAGCAGCTTGCTGCAGCATTTCATGAGGAGTTTGTGGTCAGAGAAGATTTAATGGGACTTGCTATAGGAACTCATGGCAGTAACATTCAACAAGCCAGAAAGGTTCCAGGAGTTACAACCATTGAACTTGAGGAGGATACTGGTACTTTCAGAATCTATGGAGAGGTAAGGGGAGAACTTTGTATGAATTCTTGGAGCATTTCACTCTGTACCTGCTTTTAGAGTGATGAGAGCTGTACCCAGAATTAAGAACAGAAAACATCTGAGTTTTTGTGTCAGTGTCTTTGTGCATGCTGACACTATGGCAGCTTCTACTGCGTATATTTGAAATACAAGCCTTTGTTGCAGTGGTGACCTCCATAAGGTGTGTTCTGTCCTAATCACTCTTGTTTTGCTGATGCACAAATGCTGTGACTGTACTGTGTATATCCCAGTCAACCTGAGAGAAGTATCATTTCCTATTATTGGTTCTCCTCCTCCCGCCTCTCTTTCATGTGTGTTTTGCTGTGTGGTGTCTGCTCCTCTCACCTAGCCAGTTGTGTTAAAGCCTGTATCTATTGCTTCTAAATTATATTTCGGCAATTTAATGCTGGGTTTGGCAAAATAATGATTTGCTCCAAGTTAATGCCATTTGGTGACTCTTCTGAGTCACACAACTACCTTGAAATGTAGCTGGTCCTTGGGCAAAATAAGGATCCATTGAAGAAGCAGAAGGCTAGTGACAAAAATGTCACTGTCACCAGGGCCCTGTCAGAACATATTTTGAGGGTTTTTATCCCATGTTACCAACTCTATAGGTGCCACTAACTGAGTGTCTGATGTTAATGCTTCTGGAAATACTTATCTCCTCTGTGATTGTCTCCTGTTTCAGGAATCTGAGGTCTTGAATTCTGCTCCATCTATGTCAGGAGTAGAACCTGGTTGTGATCAAATATTTGGAGGAAGTTGATCCTGTGGAGAGGAGGTCAAACTTCTGTACTTACTAGTATCTCTGAATTTCTATGTCCTTTTGGAAGCCTTAAATGCTTCCAGGATATCAGGGTAGCAACAGATCCTTCTTTGATCTCCTACTGCCAGTAAATTGCATGTCAGTTCCTGAGGAAGAATCAGACAAGTTTAAATGTGGTGGAATGTCCTGTGTATTCCTGTTTTGGTGTCTTTCATGTGAATGGAACTTGTGGAAAGGTTAGGACTGTCACCAGCCTCTTACAGAGGTGCACAGCAATGATTATAAATACCAGATGCCCCCTAAATAAAAATGCCTTTAGACACATCGAGGCTTGTCCTTCCTAGAAGTGATAAGTGCTTCTAAAAATGCCAGGCAGCTTAACTATTCCACATGATAAGGGTTTCAGCATCTGGCTACACTTGTGTATTCTTTTTGCGTCTTTTCAGCTGCAGTGGGCAACCAGCCAGGCCCTAATGGCTGAATGCACAGGCAGGCAATTTCAGGCTGAGATGTGTGGGAGTAGTGAACCAGTGTTGTTGACATAGCAGTCGCGGTCTGAGGGTTTCCCATAGCTGATGTTTTGCATACAAATAAAAGTTCACTGTTGCCCAGGGCCAGACTCTTTGCGAGAAGAAACATGATGATAAATTTAAAAAAAATATTGGCAATCTCTGTGGATTGAAGGAATTTAATCTATATGGCATACTGTTTATTCTTTTATCCTTGTCTGGTCAAGACCACTTTGGTTTCAAGACTCTTTTGTGGTTGCTTGAACTTCTGATTGTGGTGCCTGTACAGACCACAGGCCTGTGGACTTCAGACTGCTCATGGAAACTTGTGCTTCCCAGAGAGGGAGAGCTGTGTCAGAAATAGAAAAGTTCCTCTTAGATCTTTGTCACTGTCAAAATGGAACTGCAGTCAATTCTTATGCGGGTCTTAAGACTGGTAGATATAATGCTGAGTTCAGAAAAACACTGCGTTTAATTTTTCTATTAAAGACTCTTCGGTAGCATAGGAATGTCTTGATTGTTTGGGCTACTGTGTGGAGTAACAAGAGCATCAGTGGATGTGTAGGCTGTAATTCAGAGTTAACAAAAGTTGCTAGTGACTGGAATCCTTTGAGGTCTTTATCCATGTTCCACTACAAGGAACTGAGAATACCTTGTCTGAGTCAGCTTTATGTGCTCACTCATGTTGGGGTGTGAGTGAGTTACACTGGTTGTACTCATGTAAAACTCCTGAGCACTTGTGGCAAGTGTAGAGAGGCTTAGGGGTGCACTGGAGAGCTCCAGCTCTGGCAGTTGTGTATTTTCTTGTCCTGACTGCTTCTGTAAATGTTCCTTCACCTTCATTTGGGAAAGAATTGATAAACATACCTGAGGCAGGAACTCTGCTTAATTGTGTTGATTTGTAGAATTCATTGAGGATGAAGAATTGCTAATGTGTGTTAAGTTTGTATTGTTTGAGCAGTTGCCCTGCCAATGCAGCATAAATCCCTGCTCCTCGCAGTGGCTTCCTGTTCATCTGTTTCTTGTGCTTGATCGCTGCTTTCATGAAATCCAATTTGTCCATGTTTCTTTTGCTATCATTTTGACCTCTGCCAGAAGTAGAGGTTTATAAATTTTCTTCTTCTTCAAGGATTTGCCTGATTTGATTAAAAGGTTCAGGAGTTGGTGGTACTCTTATTTCATGTGTTGCCTAAAAACAACAGATGAAAGGGCTGAGGCATTAGTGTAAAATATAAATGGTGCTCTTAAGCTGTTATTACTGACTAGATGCTGATATTCCTTTTTTAATTCTAGACTTGTGCTATTGCTAATTTGAAGCCTTCTTTCTTGTTTCAGCATCTCAATTAACTCAGTTGATTTCTGTCATTTAATAATAAAGCTGTAAAAGAGCATTCACAGGAGTTCTCCCCAGTAACCAGAGCCACTGTCCTATCTTGGAAAGCATTGTAGATGAGCTGTGGCCAGAAACCAGCATTCTGGAAAGAGAGTGCCCTGGTTGCAATATCAGTTGCAGTGTTTGCTCAAAGCCCCATCCAGCCTGGCCTTTGAACACTTCCAGGGATGGGGCATCCATTTTGATATCTCAAAATGTCTTGAAATAACATGAAAAAAAATGTTTTATTCATTATTGATATTTTACTTTTCTACTGAATTTTGTCTTTGGGCATTTCACTCAATTATTCCTTTATGAATTAGTTTAAAACTAGATTAATCTTGTCTCTATTCTTCTCTTTTTGAAAATAAGATTGTTTGGAAGACTTGCAGCTGTTGCTACAAGGTTTTGTTTTTAACATGCTCTATTCACAAATAAATTCCATTTTTTTAAATTCATTTCCAGACTGCTGAGGCAGTAAAAAAGGCCAGAAGTTACTTGGAATTTGTGGAGGATTTTATTCAAGTTCCCAGAAATCTTGTTGGTATGTAATACTGCTAAAACTTGAAAAGTTGGGGAAAGGGAGCCTAATAAGCATAACTTTGTGAAGAGGATATAGATGCCAGTACAATATATGATTTCTCCATTTAAGTAGAAAGTGATTAATCTTTTAAATCTACGTGTATCAGAGAATTATTATGAAATTGGATATATTGTTGCTGCATAATACTTTGTCAGGATTTTAACACTTTAACTGACTCGATTACAGACTTGTACCACCTAATTTAATGGTAATATTTGAAGTTCAGATTGAAGTGAGAAAATACACTTTACTAAATTGACTGCTTAAAAGTGCTGAAACTAAATTCCAAAATTTAATCTGGAGATACTCCAGCTGAGTTGCAAGAATGACACAAGACAGTTCTCCTGTTACTGCTCCCTCCTGGGTTGAGGTTTGTCAGAGGTGGTGGTTGGATGCTGGTGAGCTCCTGTATAAACCAGCAGTGCTCATAGGTCTCAGCCTCAGTCTCAGAATAGACATTTTTCCATGTTGCAGCTTTGTGAGGGTGTAGCATAGTCTGCTAGGTTCTGTTTTGAAAACCACCTAAAATTTTATTCTACTTCAAGATACAAATGTCTTCCCCTAGTCTGGTTTTCACAGGGGAGTTTTTTCCTCTTCCCTCATTCTAGTTCCTTTATCCTGCATTTTACTCAAGTCTGGCAGCTGCCTGCTTCCCATGCCCAGCCTGTGGGCAGTGTGGGCACGGAGGCAGTCTTCAAGTTGCAGGTGTTGTACCTGACTGAACAGCTTGGGTTGTCCAGAGGGGAAATGAAAACCTGGGATTTAACCTCCTGTGGTTTGGTACTTGGAGCCTGCCTATTGTAAATAATGTAATTGAAGTAATGCATGTGCAAACTCCTAAAACTTAGACTTTCAAGGTGTTAGAACTCGACCAGATTAAGGTACAGTGGAGTTTCATATGTTCATTTGTTTGGTTTTTTTTTTAATAGGACTTGTGCAAATTGTGTATCTGATGCAACTTACTGGTTTTCTCATCTAAATAATGTTAAAGCTCATTTTAACATGCAACAAGTTAATCAATAGTTTGTATATGAACAAATTTTTTTCTGCAGTCTTGTTCAGTAAATTAATCCAGGAAATTTTGCTAAACATTATGTTCTACAAGTTGAGTTTGGGGAGCTTTTGGAGAGCATTCATTAATGTGAATATGTCCCACATAAGAATCAGGGCACAAGTCAGAGCAGTGTGTTTAACTGAAAATGCTGTTGTTAAACAATTGTAATGCCAGTTTCTAATGAAGGCAGATGTCCTGCCCAGATCACCTGTGGGCACCCAGGTAAGCAGACAAATAATTGGCTACACTTAATGAAGATGCCCAGCTTAAAAGAAGTTTAGTGCTCATCAGTGACTCCAATACAGAGAGATAAAACACAAACCTGCTGAGCTGTTAGACCTGTTGAGGAAGGGAAACAGATTTTTAATATAGTTTGCACATTACTGTGTATCATGTTGCTATTTGCTGAATGGAGTATTCTGTCACATTTCTGGCTTTTACCATTTTTTAAAGTTGTTCTGCCTTCCTTTGCTCCTAATTTAAATATAAATGTTTTTAAGAGTCATGTATCTAGTTGATGGAGAAATGTTTTCACATAACTTTAGTCTAAGAGCTAAAGTCTTGTACTAAGGGACCCAAGGAGACACCTTTCTTTTTTTTTGAGATTTAAACACACAAGTTCTGAAGAACCTTTTGGTTTAGATCCCATGCATAATCTCAAAATAGGTATTTTAAAGGTAATAAGAAAAGCACTGGTTGTACACAAGTCTGTTGTAAAGGCAAACTTTTTTAAGAGGCTTCAACAAATGTATAAGCCTAATAAAATGTCAGGAAAGATTGAATGAGGGCACATGTGAAGTTAGGGGTCCAAATAATTTTGATACATAAATTTAAAATAAGAATTTGCAAAACTCATGTGCCTTTTTACTCTTGGTTTGGTTCTATTAGAAGCTTCTGTGCAGTGGTGATCTTCTTAACTGCTTGTCATTCTGCATAGAGAGACAGTTTAATTTTGGAAGTTTTCACCTGTTTTCTCTGACATTGTGTGTGGGGTTTATATATAAAATATCAGTAAACATGTTAAAATCCTATGCATACTGGTGCAAAATTAACCATTCTTGCCCTCTGAAGGAAAAGTTATTGGAAAAAATGGAAAAGTGATTCAGGAGATTGTAGACAAGTCTGGAGTCGTCAGGGTGAGAATTGAAGGAGACAATGAAAATAAGCTGCCCCGTGAAGATGTAAGTACTTTATTCTTGCCTGCTGTGAGTAGGTTTTTATTTTCAAACCCAGTTTTATTTCACAGTCTGTGGATATGAGAGCATTAGTTTTAATCAGGCATCTTGCAGTAGATTTTATATGAGGTAATTCAAGGAAGTTTTTTGCTGCTGATGTAAGAGATTATTTTTTTACTCTTTCTCCTATATATACTTAACTAATTTGGGATTTATAGTGTTAAAAGTATCCACATATTTTAAATAGATAAGAACAAAAGGTAAAATCTTGTGAAAGTGCTTGTTCTTGTAAAATTGGTTTAATGAACCACTGGGCACTTCTTGGTAAACTGTGGATACTTCTACACACCTGCTGTGATAAACACACACAGCATGTGTTGCATGGGGGAGTGTGAACATGGGATATCACCTTACCTCAGCTCCAGGATAGGTTGTTGGGAAAGCTGGACAGTCTGAAGCCTCTGCTGTCACACCAGCCTGAGCTATTTCTAGTCTGTCTTTGCAGTTCAAGGCTCAGTTATTGCCTTTGTTTAGCTCACTTTTGTAATTTAAAACAGACCTCTTTATATAATTTAAATAGCATTGTTTTGATGATAATGTTCTTACTGATAGAAATGCTTTCCTTTGATGCTTTGTTTCTGTAGGGAATGGTACCATTTGTATTTGTTGGTACTAAAGAAAGCATTGGGAATGTCCAAGTTCTGTTGGAATATCACATCGCATATCTAAAGGTGAGTGTATTAAGGGAGGGAGAATCTATTGCTTGAAGTAACAGAATGTTTGAGCAACAGCTTTGGTGGGATTCGCAGTTGTTAAACTGTTCCTCAGTATATCACAATGTAAAGTTGGTAGCTTGAGCCCACCCCTTGCCCATGGGTATCGTGGGAAATACCTTGTCGTGGTTACTTTAGTGCTGTTGGGGTAAAAAGAATTAAGACTGTAAAGAACAGTGGTTTAAGGGGCATTTAGGAACTATCACACAGTTTTTTCTCTTTGTTCATGTTCTGCTGTTCTCAAGTTAATGCTCTCTTGGGGTAGCATGGAATTTCTAATAGTAACACACTAACACAGTATTAGAACAATTATCTGTTTACATTGGTTTGCTTTGTGATGTTAACAGAGATAATAAGTTTGAATTGTGTGCCCTTGTCAGTTTGCTTTTTTTTTTTCCTAAATTTTACTGGAAACAGTTTGCTGCATTGTAATTAAGAAAGGTACTAGTAGTCTTAAAGAGAAGTTTTCTCCATAGTTGTGAAAGAGAAAGTTTTTAGTTTCCAAAATGCATCTTAATTTTGTTACTTGTAGCCACCTTCCCAGGAGGTGGTGACTCTCCTACAGGAATGATTATTTTCAAGATGACTGGGTAGGTGATGGTGTTTTGTGAGGGACAGTAGTCAGCAATCTTTTCAATGTTTTTTGTTTCATTTTATGTAGGAGGTAGAACAACTAAGACTGGAAAGGCTCCAAATCGATGAGCAGCTGCGCCAGATTGGGATGGGCTTCAGGCCTTCCTCTGCTCGAGTTCCTGAGAAGGAGAAGGGTTACACCACTGATGAGAGCACTCTGTCCTCAGTGCAAGGCTCCAGGTCCTACAGCGGGCGGGGCAGAGGCCGCAGGGGCCCCAATTACACGTCTGGTTACGGTGAGTGCCCTTGAGCCAGGCCACAGGATACCTTTGAACACAAAATCATCTCTGGACTTCTTTGTGTTCAGCATATTTGAGTGAAGATAGGGTTGGGAATTCAGAATTGCCATTTGATTTTGTACATAGGTCAAAACACCTCATTAGATTTGCAGTCTTGAAGTTAAGTTTAAAACTGAAAAAATGAATAAACCAAACTTTGGGAACATCTTGTCCTTCAGTGGTGTTAAATAACATCATAAAAGCTGGGAAGGGAACTAGGAATGCTTTTCAGGAGACACAAATTAAGAAAAAAAAAATCTGAAATTAGCATTATCTGTTTTGTTTGAGAAGGAGAAAAACTGCTTGTCTGTGATAATGGCCATCTTAGCAGAGTATTTCTGAAGAGTAAACCAAAATGATTTAATATGGAGACAGCACAAAATCCTGTGGTTTTTTTCACTTGGTCAGGAACTAATCAGTTTTGTTTTCAGGTATAGTGAGGTATTGTGATGCATTTCTCAATTAAAAAGCACGGTTCAGTTCATGACAGAGGTGTGCATCCCCAACTCGTCCAAATGGAGACACTGAATTTCAGTACTGACATGTTTAACAAAGAAGGACAATGTCATTTTTCAGTACAGTAAATTGGATATCTACGTGTAGCTTATTTCTGTTAAAAAATCAGACACTATTTGGGTTTTACAGTCTGTCCCTGGCTATAGCTTCCTGGATCATGCCATGTGTTAGTTGTGTTGATTCTGATGATGATGTTTGTAACTTCACTTTTTATTATTTCCCAATGAGATGACTGAACTGTAAGGAAACTTGTTCACTTTGCTTATATATACACACTCTGATTTGGAAAACTTAATTTTTTTCCTCCCAAAATGGCAGGAATCACATTGGAGCCATATGGGTCTAAAACTTCATATCCCAGCCTGGTTTAGTAGGGGGAGTTCCTGTATACCTAAAAGGAGTAATAGGTGTTGAGTTTTCAGGTAGTAAAAAGCTGTGTGGGTTTGGGTGCTCAGGGATGGCTGGGTATTTACGGATGCTGTTTAATAACAGTGAAATTATTCAAGCACCATTACAGCATCCAGAAGGGGTTGCTTGGCAACAGCCATCGGCTATAAGGTGGCAAAGTTGTCCCTGGAAATTTCAGAGAAGTTGCCTAGAAACTGCACCAAATTCCTGCAGTGTGTAGACAAAGAGAGGGAAAGACTGCTTAATCCTTGGTTTATCTGTGTACAGAAATTACAGATGTGGTATTCTTTCAGCCTTTATTTCACATGTTAGTACAAACAAATTTAGATTGAGAATCTTACTTAGGTAACTTCTGCTCTATATTTTATGTTTGCATATATTTTTATATATGGGTATATATAAATATTAAAATATCTATAATTATACACTTGAGTGTGTATTAATATATAGATCTATATATTTATGCTTTTTTTTTTGACAACATAAACATCTAACCAGTCATGGTGGCTGGAATATTTCTGTGAGGATATGAAACCAGAATATAATCCCAAAATTCATATTAATTTCCAATTTTCTTTTCCTTCTCATACAAGGTACAAACTCTGAGCTCTCTAATCCCTCTGAAACAGAATCTGAGAGAAAAGATGAACTTAGTGACTGGTCCTTGGCAGGAGAAGATGACAGGGAGAGCAGGCACCAACGTGACAACAGACGACGTCCTGGGGGACGAGGACGTAGCGTGTCTGGAGGTCGTGGGCGTGGGGGACCTCGTGGTGGAAAGTCATCCATTAGCTCTGGTACTGTGTTCCAAATGGATTTTGAATTGAGATTGTCTTCCTGGCAATTTTCTGTATAACCTCTTTTAAAATACTCTGTTCTGACATTACGATTTTAATACCTTGGGATTTCAGTGCAGTTGTGTGATAGTTGTGTCATACAGCGTTTTTTAGATTTTTGTTTATTTGCTGTTCATGGTGATCTTAATTACTTCCTCTACGACCCACACATAATTTTATTAGCAAAGTTGATAAATCCTTGGCATGTTGCCTATGGCTCCCTTCTGAGTTGAGCTTACGTTTAGACCTAGAATGAAAGAAGAACTCATTCATTGGAAGTTAGCTTTTCTCAGAATCTGTGCCAGCATTGTAACAATGTCAGAAGTACTGTACTGCCACAGAGTGAAAGGTGTGTTTTATATGTATTTAGCACTTTTGAGTAAAAAGTCTCTAAATGTCATCTTGGAAATCTCTGTGGTGAAGTAGTGCAAGTGCCTGCTGTCGTGTCCCAGGATTGTTACTGTAGGGTTAGAGTCAGAGGATCCAGTTTGAGGTCAAATACTGCATGTCTGTGTGTTACACTTGGGTTGCTTTGTAGTGTGAAACTTTGGGACAGCCTGGAAATGAAGGTACACATCCCTACAGTATCTTAGTTGGACACTTTCTGTTTGTTTAGTGCTCAAAGACCCGGACAGCAACCCTTACAGCTTGCTGGATAACACGGAGTCAGACCAGACTGTGGACACGGACGCCAGTGAGTCCCACCACAGCAGCAACCGCCGCAGGAGGTCACGCCGGCGAAGGACTGATGAAGATGCTGTTCTTATGGATGGAATGACAGAGTCTGATACAGCTTCTGTTAATGAGAATGGTTTAGGTATGTAAATGGTTGGATGGTAGTCCCAGAGCAAGCTAAGAAAAAATATGTTGTCCCTGTAAGTGTAGTGAAGCCCTTGTTTGTTTTTGTAAGTGATGAATCGTTCTGTTCAAGGTTGCTGTCTGATTAAAGAAGGACTCCCTCCGTGGCCGTGCCATGGAGTCTTCTGTTTACTGAGCTCCGCTAGCCTTTTCATGTGCCTTTTTTTGTAAAAACTGTCTGATGGAAACACCAAAGACTTGACTTGTTGTTTCCCATTGGTACTGCTGCTTTGATAGAAACAGTACTGTCAGATCAACATTCTGTTTTGTCCTTGGTAACCTCAGTCTCGGTGTGGGAAAGCTCCTTAAGTAGCTGTTAATTTGTCTCTACCCAGCTTCTACTTAAGAACTTTCTCTCAGTAAATTCTCTCAATACTCACTGGGACAATCTGTTGCTTAATGTAGAAAAAAAAAATCTGGGTTATGTTACTAAAATTTGACGTATGGTTACTTAATAAATGAAATCTGAGGTCATTAAGCATGTGCCTAAATGTTTTAATGAACCAAGAACAAAAAGTAAAATCTAGCTTTTGTGTTATTTGTGTATGCTTTCAGTATAAAGTTTTCTTTTAGCTTTTCTGTCTTACTTAGTCTCTGTCTTTAACAGAAGCAATTTTAAATGCCCCATGCTGAAACTGCTGAAGAATTTATTTATTTTATGATCAGAAATAGTTCATTATAAACTTTGCAATTGCAGATGATAGTGACAAAAAACCCCAGCGACGCAATCGTAGCCGCAGGCGTCGCTTCAGGGGTCAGGCAGAAGATAGACAGCCAGGTAATTCGAGTGGAGCTGTGGGTAATCTCAGGTCAAAAGCATGAGAGAATGTTGTGTCTGCTGTTTTACATAGAGCTGCATAATACCAAAAGGTTACTCAATAACTAATAAGACTACTAGATAAAGATGAAAGACCTTTCTTCTACTAGGAAAACTTCTAAAATCTGTCTAATGAAACTAATTGATGTCTAACTTTTTGCTTGGACATAAGAGTTACGCTTCTGATCCAGTTCTCGCTGAAGTCAATGGCCAAAGTGCTGTTGAGTTCTGTGGTCCAGGATCAGGACAAACATGAAGGTTCATGGTCTGCACTCACTGCATCTGTGCGCTTGCACTGACTGGGACACAACCTTTTCAGCACTGGCTGAGCAGCAGTGTTGGAGGGGCAGGATGTGGGTCCTGGCAGAGCTCAGTGAGGGAACTCACGTGGGCTTTGCCAGCCCCACACCTGCATCACACTGCTGCTCTCAGTCCTTGGCTGTTGGGAATAGTTTAAGTCACCTGCAAATTGAGGGTGGGAAGGAGGAGGAATTTAAGTGAAATTGCATGTTCCCAATTTTTTGTTGTTGTGGCTTGTTGCATTTCTTTTGTGTGTACTAACACTTGAAATGTTAAAGGTGAACTGGCTAATTATCAATACAATGCCCTGTTTAGAAAATGCTTGTACATACATGGCACAGGGTAGTAACAGAAGGTCTTCTGGATTGACAGGTTCAAAATTTCACCCATATTTGTCTTCCTTGTATCTGTGGTGCTCATACAACATTTGGTTAAGAAGAAAAAAGTTGTTTTAATATGCTAACTAAAACTTGGGGGAAGGAAAAAATCAAACACCCCACCCTCCTAAAAATCCTCAAACCCACGTTTCTTCTCAACATTCCAGTTCTCTAGCAGTGATACGGATTTGCAAAGGGGCAGAAAAAGTGAAAAGGATTTCAGCTTTTACTTCTAAGAAACTAATTTCAGCCAGCAGCATAAAGAAATGTTAGTCATTTCTAGAAAATCATGCAAATTCTTTTAAATCTGAAGTATTCTAAGAACATTACAGAATTTCCCAAACAAGATTTCTTTGGCATCTTTATTAAAATGCTGTAATAATTTAAAGTCTTCATAAATACCTATTAAGCATGAGTGAAACTAAGACAGAAGGAACTCTTCCCTTCTTTCTCCCCAATGCCAACCACTGTACTTCAGTCATTTAGTTGTATCATTTGATTTACATTGCTGTATGTTATGGTTCCTTACACGTTGAGGAATATTAAGAATGCACTGTGTGCGTGAAGCATGCTTCCTGTTTGCCAATATCAGAGGAGTTGGGTACAAAATATCATTTTATAAAAAAAACTACAGAAACTCCCTTGGCCTTCACAGTTCTGGAAGGACCCAGTTGTAAGAAGTCCAATTACTGTAAATTACTGTAACAGAACAATTCATGTGTTTTAGTTCCCAGTCTGATTTGGATTTCATGCAGAGTCATTCCTAAATCCAGACAAAGAGCTCACCTAAATACCTGATACACTAAATATAAATGACTGTGCAGTTCAATAGGTCATGCTTGCCAACCCTAATGTGCTGTAGCTTGTCAGAGATACAAGTGTATATTTAAAGTTGCAGTACTCTGTATTCTAAAGATAGAACTGAGTCTTGATGTGGTTACAGGAGGGCAGGATCAGACAAAACCAGGCTACAGAAGATGTGCTGAGGTGGTAAGGAGAGGTCAGAGGAGCCCTGGCCAGCCCCAGTGAGTGCAGCTGTACTGGCACAGACACAGCCGTGCTGCCCCCAAGCTGGGCTGGCTCTGGCAGCTCTGCTGTGTCCACACACCTCACAACAGCCACACCCGAGGCAGGGGACAGTGCTGATGGCACAGTGCTAGTGGCACTCTCAGTACCTCAAGGAGGACAAATTCCCTTGCCACTTGCTTCGTGATGTAACAAAGATTTGATGCTGTGTCATCCTAAGTGATCCCAGGCTCTGACCCACCCCAGTTCTGGGCACCAGAACTGCCTTCATTTCACTTCGTTTCATTAGTGTGAAATTCTGCACTACTCAAGCTAATAAAACCCCAGTGACACACACAGTCTCTAGTTCAAAAAGCCTGCAGCCAAATATCTTCAAACCTAGTACAGACAGCCCTTCTCCAATGAAATTTGCAATTGGACCAAAATTTCTGTTTTATTAAGAGTCCACCTTCAGATCATTGTTACCACCAATTTTAGTGAAAATTGTTTTTAACAACAGAAACAAATTGATCCTTGCTGTGTGGTTGATAACCTGTAAGTGTGAAGGCCTTTTGTGAGATGTCTCCCAGTTAGAGCATAACTTGTGCAGAAAAGACATGAAGGTTCATGCTGAATTGACTGCTGATGTGAGCATCACTGTGATTTTTTTCCTTGAACAGTAACAGTAGCTGATTATATATCACGAGCTGAATCTCAAAGTAGACAGAGAAACCCTCCAAAGGAGACAGTAGCCAAAACCAAGAAAGAAACGGTAAGATTTTTTTAATGTGCGTTTTCTTTTTTCCTCTCCCTTGCAGCAGAACAGTAAAGGAATGAAGGCTTCAGTTAGCTCACCCTCATTTGACTACAAGTGCATTTGAGTTCAAGAAAAAATCATTAAAAGTAAAAAGGGTCCAGAGTAAACAGAACTGACAATGACTGTTGTTGCAGACTTTAGGGATCAAATTAAGTCTGTAAACATTTTAAAATGTTACACTTAGTTATGTTGCATTATGTAATAAAATGGGAAAATTGCCCATGCTAAGTCTTGAGAACTACCCTTAAAGCATGTTAGGGATAGAGGACACTGTGTGGCATTTTTAGTGACTTGTATGAACTATTTCAGAAGGAATTAATTTTACAAAGATTGTATGTTTTTTATCCTTTCTCCTTAAAGGACCAGAGTGGCATTACATTATCCTGAAAAATAATCAGAACTGAATAAAGCAGAATTTCTTTACTTCTAAAGTGACCCTGTATGATACAAGTTATCTCTGAGTTCAGCAAAGAAAGAATGATCCATTAGCAAAATGTCATCTTGCTGTAGACTTGAAAAGGGGTGTAAAGCTCAGTTTTTCAGTGAACTCCTTCATGGGCTTGGACAAATAGAAATAAATAAGCATTCTGGGTGTGCTGGGGGTGTGCAGTCCTGGGGTTACGGTGGCATGATTTCCTCAAAGTGGCTGACACAGAAGTATCCCATAAATGACAAGGTAAGTGATCAGATGCTCTGAAGGACAGGATACAGTCACAGACAGACAAGAGGTGTTTCCTCTTGCAAAGCTGCAGTGTGAGCCAGAGGGGAATTGTGATTACACTCTGTATTGTTACGGAATTTTTAACATTCCCCTGTTCTTGTTTTTGCAAGGCAAAAGATGCGATTGATGAAAACAGCCCTTCTGAAAAGGCAGTGAATGGCCCTGCAACCACCTCTGGGGATGAGCCTTCTAAACTACAGCACAGCCCTGATGAAAAGAAAGTCACTGTTCAGGAGGATGGAAATAATCAGGAAGAAGCAGTGCTGAATGGTGTTTCATAAACTGAAGTTCCTAGTTTACAGTTCTTTTACATTACATTTAAAATAGTGCTTGTATAAGCTTGCCAAAGATAGAATATGGATCGCCAGTCTTGACACCGCACTTTCAGTTCCTCCATTTTGGAATACAGAAAGGGGAGGGATCCTGGAGAAATCATATGTTAAACATACTTTGACACCTACTGTGTTATAAATATATCATCAGATGTGCCTTGAGATAGTATATGTAACATTTAAATAAACAAAATTGCTGGCTATAGGAAATGTTATTTTGTTTTCAAAATACGGCAGAGATGTGAGGGGGATCCCGAACATAATACTCTTTATGAAAGCATTAGCTGCTTTTGTTACATTTTTAATAATATGCAACCACTTCTTCACCTGAGGAATACTAGAAAGAAATGCAGTCTAAAATATTTTGCACTGAAATGTAATTTCTCCATTAGTTTAGTCTGGAAACTGGTCTGTTTTAATACATGTTTTTTAAATGCTGTATGTAGAGGAAAAATCTGCAGACCACTGGAATACATTTGTTAAATTCTCATAATCTGCAGGGATACTGGGTGACATTGGCAGTGACTGTTCTACATTGAGGCTTTGTTTGGTTTATTTATTAAACTGTACAGTATTTAAAAATCAAACATAGCTTTAGTTAACACTAAGATGAATTAGTCATGTCCATTAAGACATAACCTGAACTACTGAAAAGATCAATTTCCAGAAAGTTTATTCTGTATAAACTACATATGTTAGTCCTTAGTAGAGTATTTTTATTTTTGTTTTGGTTGTTTGATGTGCAATATGTTTTTTTTGTATGCTGGTAGTAAAAGAAAATAAACTTTGATCTTCCATCTGTTGACTGTTTCTATCAGAAATTTAAATTACTATTGATTTTAAGATTTTCAAGCTGTTACCTAACAATGGAAACCTACTTGTGAGGCAGCTTGAACCTCTTAACTCTTTTTCATAAGAATTTCTAACGTGCCGATCTTCCTTTTGCTAAGGTGATGATATCAAGCAGCAGTTAACGAGTCTAAAACCAGACTCCTTATCTTGGAGAATTGCATAACTTGACTAACATATATAGGAATTAATGCAGAAGTAGTATTTGGTAAGTTAAAGTGTGACATACACACCCATCTTTGCAGGCATGAGCCAGAGCAAGGAAGCACAAAACAGGTGTGGAAAAACATCTAGTTAACAAGAAGGTGAAGGAAATCAGAGCCAAGGGTAGCATTGAGGTTGTACTGACTTGAACTTGTCTTGCCTGATTTTGTCAGAATTAAGGACAAAACCAAGAGTTCTAAACCACCTGCTCTGCCTGACAGAGCTAGAGCAGAGATGTCCCAAGCAGGGACCTGTGTGTGCACTCTGTGGTAGGACACAGTGCTGGACAGTGTTCCCATCCCCAGAACACACACACTTAAACGCAGCAGCTGAAGTGTGCACAGGGATCCTAGCTGATGGGGCAGGCATGGGAGTGGAGAAAAAGAAAAAAACAGGGAAGGAAAAAACCAGAGCTATGTTTAATAAGTCAGTAGTATTTGGCTGGGAAATAAGTACAGAATATTCTGCCTATGGCTTGAAATGTGCAGACTCCAGAACTTCCAGCAGCACATCCAAGTTCTGGGAGTGAAAGCTCTCAACCCCACTGTGTTTAATGCCCACCTGGTCCTAACTCCCACAGGTGCTGTGCAGTGTTTTACCACAGTGGCAGAAACACTGGGAAGATTTATGGAGTATGACAGAGCTCCCTGGCCCCAGATGAGATTCTCACAAGCTGCTGGGTGTGAGAGGCTTCACAGAGCACAAATCCAGCTCAGGTATCCTCCGATCAATGTAAAGAGTTCCTCCTTCCTAACCACCATAAATGCAAACCTCACCATGTGAGCTCTGGCCTTGTAGTGTACAATAACATATAAAACTACAGGACATCTATTACAAATATAGAATTTATTAACTGCTATTAAAATTTGTCAAAACCTAAAAGTTACTAAAAAAATCTGGGACGTTCCAGATCCATCAGTAACACTTAACTAACCTTGTTTTTCACAAGGCAAGGACAAGGGAGTACATTGTTTCCTGTGGTTTATTTCTGTAGGCAGAGACAACCACACATCTCTCCCAGCTCCTCCTGTCCAATAAATCCTCTTGGTTTTTCCACCCCCTCCCCAAACGGGTTCACTGTGCTAATTTTAGCAGATGGAAGAGCAGCAGTGTGCACTTTAAACAGGGCCAGTTCAACAGAAATTAGGTAACAGCATGTGAGTCTACCTGTGCCTGGTAACACACACTGGCGACACCAAGTTACTGCTCTCAAGCATTGAAAATATTTCTGAGTGGCAGATTTTGCTGTTTAATAAAGAATAGCTGTGAAAAAAATCTTATAAGCCTCGCTCCCTCACATATTTCCAAAAAAAAAGTGACTAAGTCGTGAGGGAAGTACCTCCCTGGGTTTGTATTTCCAGCTTCATTTATATTAAGTCAAAGACTGACATTAGAACTTTTCTTAAGCCATTTATCAAAAATAATCATTTGCAGGGACAAACCCTCTGAATGAGTGACTCCTCATTCATTTTTTAGCTTGGTCTTCCAGTAGATCCTTAGCTTCATTGATTTTGGCTGCCACATATGGAGACCCACCTAGAAGAAAGAGAACCTCAAATCAGATGAAAAAACCCCAACATTTGTCTTCTGTCTTGATAATAATGCCACAGGACATGAAAAAAAAACATGATCTGACGTTCTGCCAGTTAAAAGAACAAACTGGTTGTGACTGAAGGCATCTAAGTTCACTCCCATCACTGCAGGAGCTCAGTGTCAGACCACTCATTCCTGTTAGGCTGCTTTTAGTTTACTGGAGGGGTTTTTGCTCCAGTTTTAGCAGTCATAAATGAATTGGTCACTCCTGACTTAGCAGTCTGTGATGAATACAGAAGCACTGAATTTCTGTGTTCAGACAACCCTGCCCAGCACAAAGTGCTGCTGTACCAAGGGACCAGTTCAGCTTTTAAACAGGGCAAAAAATTACTTAGGGAGACTGAGACTGAGTGCAAATGCACCAAAATTGTAAAGCCATGAGGCACAACGACACTGTTGGTAATATATACAATATATATCACTGTTGGTGATATATACAATTAATCACACTATAATTATTTACCTGAAGCTTAATTTAACAAGTTTAGGTCACATACAACATAAAATGCTATTTTTGGGTTCTGCATACATTCAGTAAGGTTAATTTTGAAGGTAACTTCCACTCACTATTATCTATGAAAGGCATATCCCCATGGATTATTTTAGATTTTGGTGCATAGAAGTAAGGAAATCAACAGTCACTTTAAAGGAAGCCATTTTACCTTTTAAGCGACAATTAAGAAGTTGAATGTCAAACACCAACACATGCTTCTGACTCACTGAACAGAATTTAGAACAGGTATAGATGCCTTGAGTTACTAACTTTGAGCATAACTAGATTCTGAGCTTTCAGAGTACCACAAAATGGAACATTTCATAGTTTAATGTCTTCAGCAGCTGTAGAAGGCTCAATACTTTACATTTACACTGAATGATGCATTCACATGAACTCAAATTCACAAGTGGTACATAAAACACTAGGTTTTCATCTAAAATTAAGGCAATTTTAATTCTCATTTTAACAAATCATATTCTCATCTGATATTCACAGAAGACAGAGCAGGTAACAAACTGACCTGCTGAATCTGTCTGCTTTTAAAACATTCACATACAAAAATACACTCTACACTCACACAGATTACAGCACTCTAAAATTTGTTTTCACTCAGTTTTCTGTGGGTTTTTTAGTAGCTGAGGTGGTTATGTATCACTCACTTCTTCCCTACACAATTCTATTCATCTGTGTTAAAAACATGTATTAACTAATCAAAATGACTTAATTTCCTTACCTTTATCTGGGTGATTCAGAAGCATGATCCGTCTATGTGCTTCTCTAATTTTATTTCTGTTGGCTGTAGGGCTTTAAAAGAGAGAGAAAAACTGACAAAATTTTGACTCATGAAATTCCCCACATCATCAAAAGGTGTCTGAGAACAAGTGAGCAGTGCATTACCCATAAATTCTCTAGCTAATATCTATGTGTCTCTATTCCTACTACTGATATGTAGTGTAGGGGAGGCTTTCTAGGGTTTTTCCAAAACACTATGCTCAAAAAGATGTGCTACAGCATATCTAATAGGGTGGGGGGCATCCACACGGTTAAAAATGTTGCAACATTTTGTTTGAAAACTTCATGAAGGCTGTAAGACAAAAAAGATTTGCTTGATTTATTAAGGTAAAAAACCACAAAACCCCAAAAAAGTCACAGTTGAAAGCCCTTATTTGATAGATTTGTGCATTTGGCCTTAAGTGCTTTGGCAGAGATTGCCACCATTGTATCTACAATGTTCCAGAAGTGAATGAATTTATTCCAGATATAAGAAGTGTGTTTGCAGCACCTTCACACTGCATCCACCTGAAATTTCCCAGCACTGAGAGGAACCACAAAACAGCAGCAGTCATGTTCCCCACACCAAGTGAACCCCAAGGCTTCCTGAAATGGCTTATTTGGATCACATGTGGCTTTGGAATGTGCGAGGGAAATGCAAATGTCTGGAAGTCCACACAGAATTTGCCTCAACCAAGCTAAAGTACAGCAAAGAACCCCCAAAAAGCACAGAAAATCCTGAAAGGTCACTTCCTATTTCCTAACTTGGCAGTGACACTTCTGACAGATGCTGGGCATTGAATGACAACCTTTCCAAACAAGGCCAGCAGCGAGGAGACACCTATGCCTCCTGTTCATCGTTCATTTCTGATAAATTTCCTTTACCTCACTCCTAGTATTAAAGCTGCTTCTCGTTTAGTCATTTTGGGTTCAAATCCACCTCTGTAATAACCACTGAAGGCCTGAAAGAAAAAATGCATTCGTTTAAAAAACACTAATTTCTAAGTATCAGCTAAAACCACTCATTATTGCTTTAGTTGCTGCTGAGTTTTTAGTCTGTAAAAACAGCAAAACTTCTGCTGCACTTGTAATAAGAAATTCAGTTGAAGTAGAATATGATTATTTAAATGATTACTTAAATTTGCCCAAAGAAGTTCTCTACTAGCCCATCACCACCAGAATTGCTGCAATTAATTGTTGTTACTGACAAAATACAGGAGAAAATACAGCACTGCTATACAGAGACAGCTGTAACAGTCTATAGTCATTTCAGCAAGTAAAGTTTTAAATAAAAAGATGCTACTGATAAATAAAAACTTACAGGTTTTGGTAGGTTTTGAAGGGCTTGTTTTACCTGTGGCTCCATTTGCTTCAAAGCTTTTACTGCATAGCGACCTTAAAGAGACCAGCGTTGACTGAGGTTAAGTATAGTTCCATGAACATTTAGCAGTTCAGTGCAACTGGTAACTCGCGGACTAGAATGTGGAATAAACTCTTTTGGGACACAAACCAGGAAGAAGTTTGACCTTTTGTTTCATTTACAGCCATTAATACAGGCTCTCCCAAAACAGTGTCCTGTATCAGCTATTAAACTAGCCCTGAAGCAGGGCTGAGTACAAGGGGCCGTGTGAGTGCAGCTGGGTGCTCAGTGTCCGCCCGTCCCCTACACACCTGCGAATCCGGCTGCCGCTATGGCCAGGCCGACCGCCACCATCGTGCTGGCCTGCATGGGAACGAACACAGACAGCGTTTATTTACCCAAGAAGGGAAGCAGCCCCGCGGGCAGCGCGCACGGCGGGTCGGACACACCACCACCGCCAGCCCGACACGGCACGGCGGGCGCTGAACGGGGGGCACGGCGCTCCCGGGGACCGCGGGGACACGGCGAGGGCAGCGGGGCGGGGACCCCGGAGCTGTGGGGGACGAGGTGAACCCGGCCCGGGAGGCGCCGCCTTCACCGCGGGGGCTGCGGAGTCGAGAGGGGAACCAGCGGCCTCTGCGGGGCCTCAGAGAGGGTTCTCCATGGACGAGCCNAGGCGCCGGGAGCGGGCACCGGGAGCGGGCACCGGGAGCGGGCACCGGGAGCAGGCGGGGCCTGAGGGGCCGGGAGCGGGCACCGGGCACCGGGAGCGGGCGCCGGGAGCGGGCACCGGGAGCGGGCGGGGCCTGAGGCGCCGGGAGCGGGCACCGGGCACCGGGAGCGGGCACCGGGGTAGGGGCTGCACAGAGCGCAGAGTTACGCCATTGTGAAATTGATAGTACAGACCTTACTCTTAACGTAATCAAGCGATCTCGCCCCTAGCTTCTCGCACGCCAGATTCGATTTTCAAAAATAAAAGTAGTTTTTCAGTCTCTCCTGAGGTGAATGTGTCCAGTTCTGGGGTCCTCAGAGCAAGAGAGACAAGGAGATAGTGGAGAGGGTCCAGTGGAGGCACAAAGTGATTCGGGGTCTGGAGCATCTCTTGTGAGGAGAAACTGCGGGACTGGCCTGGTTAGACTGACAGAGNCCTGGTTAGTCTGGAGAAGACTGACAGGAGATCTCATTAATTCATTTAAATATCTCCCAACGTGGAGGCCAAGAGGATGGTGCCATACTCTTTTCGGTGTTTCCCAGCAAAAGGATGAGGAGCAGTGGCCCTAAACTAAAACATAAGAAGTTTCACCTCAACATGAGGAAACCTTACGCACACTGAGGGTGGCAGAGCACTGGGACAGGCTACGCTGGCAGGTCGCGGAGTCTGCCTCTCACCTGGCGGCGTTCCTGTACCGCCTGCTCCACATGACCCTGCCTTGTTAGAGGGGTTGGACTTGATCATCTCCAGAGGTCCCTTCCAGCCTTGACAATCCCGTGATTCTCCCATTTTCCCCGTCGTTTATCCCGGTGCTCTGCTGCCCGTGTCTGACCGCCCCATCTCCCCGCGGGCTGCTCTCTCCGCCTCCTGCCGCGCTAATGGAGCCTCCCCGCGGCGCTGTCAGGGCTGACCAGCGCCTCAGGCTCCGCAGGGGCAGGCGCCGCGCGGTGATTGCTGAAGATTGCTACGGAACGAGGGAGAATTACAGGCATGGCACTTGTGTTTGAGTATTATTAATAACATAGTGTCATCTGTTAATAGCACGGTGTCGTACGCAGCACAGCAGTCGAGTGTCCGTCTGTCTGTCCACAGCTCTGGATCGAAGGGGCGCTTTTGTGAGTAGCACAGCACGGAGACCACGCCAGCCCTTAGCCCTGAGGTCCTGCTGCAAATGTCAAAGCTCAAGGCTGGCAGTCCTGCTGTCTGACTGACATTTAGTGAAAGCTTTTCTGCCATCCGCTGTGCTTGCAGAACCTGTCAGTGACCTCGGGGACTCCCAGAGGACCCAGTGGGCAAAGCCAGCTGCCTTTTGGATGCTTAAGGTCTAGGATTCACAAGCTCTCACACAACCAGTTTAGTGTCAGAGCTGACCATTGGCTAGGGAACTTGTTATTTTGCTGGCTCTTGCACTGGAAGACAGAATTTTCCTTCCTTGCTGTATACATTCTGCAAGTTACGAGCACTTTGAATGTGTCATAATTTCACTTTGCGCTTGAATTGTTTTTCTCACTAAAATTTCAAGTGCCTGATTTAATATCTTCTAAGGTAATGTTTGCAGGGGTCTCCTGTCTCTTTCCTTCCCTGTTGTTCTAGTAACACTACAAGGAAATAACCTGCCTGAAAAGAGATGGAAAAAAGGTTTTGGTTAAGATACTTGTACTGTTGTACAAGAGTTTCCTGAGGTGGAATTAAAAAGCAACCTTTATGTTTGATAAAGAAATTTAATCCATTCATCGCAGAGCACAAGGCCCCTGACAGCCTGTAAGATATGTTCAAATATGGAAAGGGGAGCCAGCAAGTAGAAAACAACCAGATAATTTACTGGGGAAAAAAGGTCCCCTCAGTAAAAGTAAAGGCATACAGGTCTAGTACATAGAAGAGGATTTGGTTTAAGGATGGTTTCTTCTTTGTCTCTTTTCTATCAAAAAAGGCCATTCAAAAAAGCCAAAACCACCCAAACCAAAAAGAGAGTAATGACTTTACTAGGGTATGACTGGAATTTAATTTTTCATATCATCTGAACAAATGGGGTTTTTGCATGAGGTTTAATTCTTCCATCTTGAAAGAACCTTTTGCTAGATCCAGATCTTAGTGACCTTTGGGAGAAAACTATCTGAAAGGGAATTTTATTTTATTTCCTTCCTCACTCTACCCAGTCCTTGTTTAGAGGAACTGGTAGCCCTGTTGTCAAAGGGGCTTTTGCAAATTGATATTTAGAGGTTCTTTCTGTAGTGAAATTTCTCATTTTTTAGAGAAGAAGGACATACATAATGAAACATGCAAACTGGGCTGGTAATGAGTTGATAATGTATTTAATTCTTCTCCTGTGAAAGCCCTTTAAAGAAAATCCAGAAAGTGAGATCTCGAGAGGCCTCCGCTTGCTTAAGAGATTTCATCTTTATTAAGGAGAAAGGAAAATTAGTGGGAAGAGCTGGTAAGAGTGGAGGTGGGATGGAGGAATTTGCATTATTGGTACATGTAATATACCAGCAACTGGACAAGACTGATCCTAGGGGTGGAATAATTTGATTTTTATTATTAGGTGAAACAATACAGCGTTTCAAGATGAAATGTCATAATTCCTTTAAAGCATGCCGTATATATTTTTACTCTGAGACAATTCAAACTTTGTTTCTTCCCACAGTTGTGCTTCCCTCTCAGAGTTAAAAGAGAACTAGATGTGTCCCAGCTTGGACATCAGAGAGAGTGAAATCAAAGGTCTGTTTGATTTGCCTGGTGAGTTCATTTTACAACAACTTATTCCTCTGCTTCTTCTATTGCTCAGCCTTGTGGTGAGGTATGGAAGGTCATTCCCAGTAATGAGTTCTAATGCGCTCAAGGGAAACAGGTTGCACTACAGTTTTTATCCCTTCTGCAGAATGTCTGTATTTGACATCCAGAGGGAGACAAAATTATTCAGTGTTTGAGAAATACACTCTCCGTTGACATATACAACCTGTGTTCCTAAGCTATTCCCTTTATATAAATCAGAGAATCCCTGAAGATTTTGTAGTTTCTTCTGTCAACTCCTTTCTTCAGGTTTCCACTCTGGGGTTAAAACGCCTCATAGTAGAAGATTATATTGGAAGCATTATCTTTTGGGATGATCCGAAGCAGCTGGTACATGGTACATAAAGAAACTTTTCCATTTAACAGATCCTTTCTGCAGAAATCTGGCTGTACTTTCTCTTAACTGTGTCTTCCACAAACTGAACAGAAGGTGAAATAGATGTACTTTCAGAAGGTTTGTGGTGTAGCTGTCAAATGCCTTTAAGGCTGTTAAACATTTGTTTAAGTCAAAATCCCAGTTCTGTGTTGTCACATGCACAGCTAACCAAAATTTACACTGCTTGTTCCTGTATGTGCAGTGACTGGGCTACCAAGCTGTTAAAGGCCTGCAGACCTTCTACTTGGGACACCAAGACACAGAATTTCTTAGGCATTTTTAACACATCATTTTTTTTTATTTTTTAAAGATATATATAATAGAAACTAAATTTAGATAGAATATCTTGGGGATTTATTTTCCCTGTGAACTTTATTCCTGTTTTTCCCCCATACTCCACCTTCTTTGGCTATGCCAGTCTACCATGTATAATTTTCATATCTCTTTTCTTTTTCTTTTCATTTGTCCCTTTTCAAATTCTGGTCTCTTTTTGTGTGCCCAACATCTGTACTAGGGTACAATGCCACACTCCTATACCCGTGGCTAAATGACCTCGGTATATGTAGCATCGCTCTGTCACTGAACTGAAAATCATAATTATTAGAGCATAGTGTGGATGACACTAATTATAAAGTGAGATTCTCTCACTTGGTAAGAATGGTTGTGGATTTTCTAATGGAATAAAGCAAGCTTTCACTGCACTTTGACAGCAGGTGTGAAGTACGTGTGACTGGCAGGTGACAGATCAATGTTCATGGTACTCACAAAAAAACCCAGCTGACTTACACTGGGCATTGTTTGACTCCCTGGCTGAGTTATAACACAGGTAAGAATGCTGCAAAGTGATGAAGGGGCAATGTTTGTCATTGTGAGTAAATGAGTCACAAAACTCCCTGAAGCTGAGCTAAGGAATACGGAATCTAGATGTGAATATGTTTTCTCGCAAGAATTTTCAAAGTCAAGTTTGATACTTACCATTTTTTACCTTCATTGTTCTGGGTTATGCTTCTTATTGAGGGCCCAGTGAGCAGCATGAGAGAGTTTGAGATTAACAGAGAGTCTGTCAAATGACTGCGACACTGAAATTGTGCATACCAAGTGGTCTGGAAAACTGCAGATTCCTGCTGGAGTGATACTGAGCTGGCACAGGGCACTACTCTGACATGCAGCCCTTCTAGTTTCAGTGTCTTTTACCAGGGACCTGTTTGTGAAACAAAAAAGCCATAAAAATTTTGGGGGTTTATCCAGGCTTGGCTTCTAATGCACCCTAAGTGTTCCTTCAGTTCCTGACTGTGACATCCCTTCTGGGAATCCCCCAGTTTCCATCTGAGGCAGGTACATGCATTTTAAACATTTGCAGCTGCAGCAGGGCACAGGGCACTTTTGTCCTCCCTTTTGCACCTCTAAACCAGTGTTTGCTTCCCTCATAAATGAAAGGGAATCACACTGAAAGGCCTAGGTGTGGTATTAGCATAGTTTATAGGAATAGTATAGAGTGACTTTGCAAGTTCTGGTTTTCCTTCTCTTTAGGAAAATGGGATGGAGAAAGAGGTACAGGTAACATTGATGTGAGTGCTGCAGTTATG